>RXPK01001823.1:0-95157 GCA_004143645.1 Protaetia brevitarsis
TGTTTACCACATTAATTCTAATTAATATTTGTTGTTTTACTCATGTACAAAATTTGATTGGAATATCGCTTGCCTGAAGCTTGAAATTCGCAGCATCCTGTCTATCAAGTTGCGGTTTTCTTAAATTAGCAAGAGCAAACGGATTATATGCAAAGTTTTGAAACCCGTTCTTGCTAGTATGTAAATTATTTTGTGCTCGACAGAATTTGGAAACTATTTCAAAAAAGTTTTAAATGAGTTTTTCAATCATGTTTTTTTTTTATTATATTTATTTTGTTTTAACTGCGAATATATATATTGAGAATACTTAGAGAGATTTATTCTGGATCAACTTAAAGTTTATTTTCCTTCGAATACGAGAGGATTTCGAAGTTTGAAGAGAGAATGATGCCTAAGGCGTTGGTTCTCATTTTAGTTCTACAGTAAGATTTAGATGTTTTGTTCTGCTGAAGATATTTGTCAGTTTGTTTTAGCGTTATCCTAACGTATTTGCGTGCAAAATTTTACCAATTTACAGTTAACTATTTGAAAGTTTCAATTGAAGTCGTTAAATTCTAAACCAAGTTTTATCAAAAGATGTTTATCTATATTTCATATCTATAGAATATTTTAGTTATTAATAAAAGAAATATTATTTAAGTAAATATAGCTGACATATTTGTTGCTTATTTGTCTTCTAGTTTCCATTTATTTTTCTGTTTTCCTCGACCAATGTAAAGTATTATTGGAAAATAAATTAATAGAAAGTTAATATTTATTTTTTTTAAGTGGGGTTGTTTTTTTTTAAATGATTAATCTATTTATTGGTGTTGATCAACGGAAGAAAAATTAAATAGTTACCTATCACTTATAGATTTCTGGATTGGAGTTAAAAAGAAAAAAATATAAAGGAAATATCATTTGAAAAACAAGAAAATTTGAAGAAAATAATAAATCCGTCTTTTTCATTTATTGCGAGGTGTTACTACAAAAGTGGTTTAATTGTAAAAAAAAAGTTAATCGCTCTTTTCTTTTGTAGAAAATTATTTAATAAAAAAATATACAATCTGCCTCCATGCACTTCTTATTAAAAAAAAAACAATTTAATATAAAAAATATTTGTTGTTGCCCCCTTTGTTTTAATATTCAATTATTAAAATAAATTAAATTAAAAAAAAAATAATAAGAAAAGGGGCAAAATTAATAAAATATTTAAAAAAAAAGGAGTGTGTAGGGGTGTTATATATTTTATTTTTTATATATTTTCGTTAATGCACAAAACAAAATTCTGTTAAATATTCTTTTTGTTTAATAAATTTAATTTTATTTTAATAATTAAGTATTTTATCAATAAAAAAAAACAATTTTTTTTGTTGGAAAGAACCAGATTATTTTTCTTTTATATATATTTTATTTTTTATATATTTTCGTTAATGCACAAAACAAAATTCTATAAAATATTCTTTTTGTCTAATAAATTTAGTTTTATTTTAATAATTAAGTATTTTATCAATACACTAAAACTATTTTTTTGGAAAAAAACCAGATTATTTTTCTTTTGATTAAATAATTCTTTTTAGCCCAAATAACTAATGTTTGTTTGTTATTTCATAATATTTTTTTCGAAAGAAAGACTTTTTTACATAATCACTTTTTTAGAACAAACACAAAAAAAGAGAATAGTGAATTTATTTATTTTTTCAAATCAATAAATTATGTATGTTTTGTTAATAAATTATTTTTTAATACTACGAAGTGGGGGAAAATAAAAAATATAAGAGAGAGAAGTAAGGGGGCGGTATTTTTTTATATGATTTATCAAGTGCTTAAACCGTACCTTGGGCTGGGTCAATCTAATAAAATATTTTTTTTGTTGTCCACGAGAAATTGCTTGTTGAGGGTGGATTAAATGTCATTAAACGATTCAATTAACTTTTCACCACTACTATGGAGTGGGGGGAATAAAAAGAAAACAAAAATAAAATATAAGTACTGTAAAAAAAAAAACGAGAAAGAGTGGTAGTTGGGAGATGAAGTTTCTTTATTGTTCAAATTAATTTTTAACGACACCACGGAGGAAAAAATTATAAAAAATTAAAATAATTTATTTTACAAAGGAAAGGGCTATATTCATTTTTTCATAATGAATTTAATCATTTTGAAACATCGCTCAATGGATGACAATAAAAAATCCAATGACGACACACTTTTGTTAAAAAACAAAAATGCGGGGGCATCTTCAAGAGGGTAAATATATTTTTTTAATAATTAAATCAATCTTTGTAGTAACACCACGAAGTGGATAAGAGTAATAATGGAATTATTAAATTTATTTTCGTTTAATTAATTTATACAATAATTTATAATTATTAATTTTTATAAAAAAAATGATAATTTAATATTTTTTGTAAAAGGAGATCACAAAACTAGTTTTAGGGTTTAAATAATATTTTTTTAATATTATTATCTAAATATTTTTTTTGACAGGACATGACAGAAGAAAATCTTTCTTTCATTTTTGTTTTTGTTAATTTAATATTTAATTTTTGATTAGATACATATTTCTTTATAATAAAACTATTTTTCGTTTTTTAGAAAATAATAGTTATTTGACTTAGATAGATAGATTTTTTATTTAGTGTTACAATAGATAGTACGTTGAACATGTCAATATAAATTAAAAAAAATATATAAAAGTAATATAACACATAACACAAATAAATTGTAAATAACAAGTACACGTAGAAAAAAATTATTATTAAAAGTTTTAGTTGCCTCAAATGAGTTAATCAATGTAGTTCATACTGCATTGACTGAAGGGAGCTTTTCTATCTTCGCAATAACCAACGTACTCGAAGCGCCGAATTAATTATAAATATTTTACCTTATTGCAAAGACAAAACGCGTTTTATTAAATAAAAAAATTATCTACCAAATTTCTGGACCGACAACCACCGTCCAGCCACGCCTCCTACGCAATATCCTGTGCTGCAAATCAGCATCGGTCGGCAACCTTCTCCTGTTTAAATTGAAAGACATGTTTTATACAGACGTGACGAATAGAATTTTCATTCAAGGATTTTCACGCGCTGTCATTAAACAACCATGCACATTATATTTATTCCTTTTGACCACTTCTGGCGCTCTCCTACACTTCTACCACCAGCGAATCCATTAAAATAGAATGCAAATCACTAACACAAGTTCCGGTTTCACGAGTATTTGCGCTATCAGTTTAACACCAGTCTCTATATGCACTGATTATTCGCAACGTTAAGTTGACCGTGTGATGAATTCGCGCATAAGAAATAAATGATCGAAATTCTATTAATCGCTCGTAAAATAATAAGTAATAATAAACGAAATGGCACGAGGTATATTCTAGGTTAGCGATGAGACGATACTGTTTGTGGCGTGCATCAAACGGATACGAATTTGAAAAAAAAATTATTCTTGGCAAGCGGTGAAAATGTTACTGAAACGATGCTGCCACGTTGGCTGTCTTGTATTTGGTGGACAGTGTGTTGACCAATGATAAAATCCACTCACGCATTTTATACGTAGCGAGCATTCTGGATCTAAGTAGGAATAGTTGACAGATTGCCACGATATACGAGGAGATTTTAAAGTCGTTTTTTGATGCAGTTAGATTTGGGTTTTTATGTGTAATTTTGCATGTCTTCTGTCTAAATTTTTACCCGATGAAAGTATTTCACAGAAAGGCCGATTAGTAATACTAATAAAATTTATTAGTCCCACAGTGGCTACACCAAAAATAAGATTAAAAAAGTAGACATTATATACAACAAATAGTATTAATAACAATTAAATTCATTATAATATACAGGATGATTCTCAATATATGCGACAAACTTTAAAAGCTGATTCCTGAGGTTATTTTGATCATAAAAGTTCATATGAGTATATGTCCAAAACGGTTTGGTTTTAAAGTTATTGAATGTTTAATAATAAATTAATGAATTATGACTAAACACGATATAATATCACATTGGTCTTCAAAAACTATTGTGTTGAGAGGGAATTGTTTATTATGTTCAATAGTTGTCAGAGTATTCATTCAATTTATTGCCAAGTTTCTGTTTCTAAAATGAATTACACGAATGCTGAGATGTGTGATATGCATTTCGTTTTACGGTCTTGCCAATGGAAATTCGCGTGCTGCTAGACGTCTTTATGAAGAACGATACCCGAACCGTATCATCCGCATCATTCAATATTTGCCCGTCTTCACAACGTCTTAGTGAAACGGGAATTTTAAAAAAACGGACGACTGATAAGGCACCCATCTACAGTGAGGAACACCACAAGTTGAAGGAAATTGAGGAATATTCTCACTACAAGCATCAGAAAAATGCGTTTCTTTAAACATTAGTCAGGCCACAGTTTGAGAATATTGAAAGATTCAACTGTTGTATTATATCACATTCAATGGTGCAGGGCAGTTTTGCTGCAGATTTTCCGCAAAGAGTAGCTTTTTCTCAATGGATGCAACACAAAATCGCACAAAATCCTGACTATTTGGCTCAATATTCTTCACCGACGAGGCTACTTTCTCTAGGAAACGGATTAAATTTTCATAAAATTCACATATGGAGCGAAGAGAATCCGCACGAACTAGGAATGCCCGTCATCAACCATCAATCTCTGTCATGTGTGGTGCGAATTGTTGGAGATCACAGAAATCGGATATGAATCCTGGATCTCTAACCAAAGACGGAAGACTCAACATTTCATTCTCGAGATTGTAGACATGAGAAACTGAATTCCTTTTGCCAGGAAATAACATCGCATTACATTGCGAAATATTCATGTATACAAACTGTTCACTTCAGAATTGAATCAAAATTATGTTATAATTTAGGAAAACATTCTTGAGTAGCACCCATAAAAATAATTTTGTATCATCCGCGAACAATAAGCACTCACAGGTCAAAGTTCTGCGGTAAATCATTAATAAAGATCAAGAATAAGGGTGGCGCTAGATTTAATCTCTGAGGCAAGTCCAAGCGATACGTTTTAAAGGTTGAATTACAACAAGAAATCTTGGAATAGAATAACCAGTAGCTGATACTGCTCTCCAACAGCTTAAGAAGTAACATATCTGCTAATACTACCAACCTTCTATCTAAAACGAACCTTACATTTCTACAGCACGTACCTATTCAATTTTGTTATATATTCTGTTGCGAGAATTTTTGCTTTCAGCACACGTAACTAAATTCGTACAGCGAATTCTTCCGCACTCGCTTTGAATAAGACTCCACTCGGGGTAGATACATTAGTATACGAAGGCATCGCACGATGCAGACAGAGTGAAATTCGACTGCTGAAGCGAGGCTGCGAATTGCCTGATAAAAGCCCCCCTTGCATTTAACCAGATGAAACCGTACTGAATATCAATAAACGTGTCAATTCAATTACAGGCCCAAGGAACGTTTATAGGCGTGACGAAAAGGAATTTGCAATACCCATTCTATGAATGAAAGTTGAAAAGATGTACTTTTGATAAATTAATCGATTAACTGTGAATAAGCGATACATATACATGCAGTTTTAGTTAAACTTTAAATTTAAAATTAAATTCGAATTACCCCAGTGACCAACTATATTTATTTTATATTTTATAAATATTTAAAAAATATTAAATCTTTCTTGAATATTAGTTATATTAATATAATATGCATAAAATATTTATAGAAAATATATTAGGAAACATTTAAAAAATATATATTGATGTAGCATTAATAATAATTTTATTGCAAATGGTTTCTCAATATATTTTTCATAACTCTGCAAAAATACTTTGCTTTGTATTTCTGTAAATATTTATTCATATAAAAAAAAAAAAGATTGAATTTTGCTTTTGTACATTGGTGCGTAGGACGAATAATATAAAATGGGTAAAATATGCATACATATTAAGTAGGTATGTACCTATTTAAAATGATATAGTTTAAAGATAAATTAGATAATATATATCTAATATGATTTAATTAGTATCTAAGTTGAGCGCTGTAACTTTTTTATTAAATATTATCGTTGTATTATGTTATTTGTAATTTTTGTAAGTGCGAACGTCAACACAACACCTCTATCATTACGGTGCCGGTGTATAATGATTTAGTATTGTTTATGCGTCTATGGATTAGGTACATAGAATGCATACGCGCACGTGCGTACATCACGTTTTCATTCGTTTGTCCGTTACATGTTACAGTTATAATAGTATACGCTTAGGGCAGATTGGCTTAACTGTGTAATAATTGTTGCGGGTGTGTTAGTTTTTGTGTGACTACGAGGTGAGCAAAACTTTGAACATGTCATGGCATTATAAGATAATTGGAATGCTCAATATCGCTATGTACAGAAATCGTTAATAATATAATTGTAGGAATTTTATGCATTCATATATGACTGCATCTACCAGATAAATTGCTAGTTGATTACTTAAGAGATTCATTTCGGTAGAGAGAGCGTCATAACCTCAAATAGAGGTTAGAATACGTTGTGTTGTGTTTATTGTTTGTTACGTAGAATGTTTTTCAAATATTATGAAATAAAGTAAAAATAAGTATCGTAAGTATTAGAATGTAGCTACCACTCCAATTATTGTAAATGCTCCAAATGATTAGTAGGTGTTGATAATGTTGTAACGATGTTTTATTCATGGTATGATCTAATACAATTGGGATTTTTAGAGCCACAAGGAAACCGCCATGAGAGCGTCACTACCGAAGATATGAAACAAGCCATAGGTTGTACCTGCACACCAGCAAGGCTAGACTTAAAATGAGTATTTTTCATTTATTGGCTTATTCAAATAAAATGATAATAAATACGTTTGTTTTTATTTAGAACACTTCAATTAAAAAATAGTGATTAATTTGATAAACCTTCAGTATGCCTTAAAGATGCCAGAATTATTGATTATTAACTTGTATGGTGAGTGTAAAAAAACAAATTCTTGCCTTTTAGACAACTCTATGTACGTTTCAACTTTTTGTTATCGACGTTATGCATTCTAAATAACCAAGAACAATTTAGTTCATTTGACAAATTAAATAGATTGCATAAAAAATCTCAATTTAATATAATATGTTACAAATATTTTAGAAAAAATACTTACATTAATTTTAAAATATGGAATAAATATTTAATGAATATTTTATCTATATTTAGAAAAAAATATGAAAAATATATTCAAAAACCTCTCACGAAAAATATTTATAAAATATATTTTTAAAAATATCCATGTAATATTTCTGGCTGTTAGGGTGGGGTAAACCAGGATAATAAAATAACAGTTATTTTAAAAAAAAAGCGCCAACGATAATGCAAAACATTTTTTAATTACTGTGCAATTGCAAACAATTTAGTTTTGACAAGACTTGCCCTGCAGTACCATGACACGACCACGCCCAACTTCAGCCCTTTATCAGTATATACTTACACAGTGAACAGGGAATATTTTGTTATTTCTGGGCTTGGAAACGACTGAGTCAAGTGACAAAATTAACCGTTGACATCGAAGTCAAAGCTAGTTGCCAATGTATGTACGTCCTGCAAAATTTAGTTACTCAAAAACAAAACAAGTTATCTCTATAGGCAGCATATATTTGCATCACCCTCATTCCCCAATGCAATCTATCCACATCGAAAAGCGAGAAACGAGGATAAGCTCAATAATTATTCATAGAACCCAGGTATATACATTTATGTGTACGTAGCTAAGCCGAAACGCTAATACTGTGTGGATATTCGGATGGCACTTTCGGCTTTGGTCCCTCGCGCGGAATTGGGGTTATTGTGACCGGAGTGGCGATGTAGAGCTGCAGCTGCAACCCTATACGAAATCGATACTCCCTTGCTGCCGGGGCCCCCACACAAGTTTTGGGACGGGAAAATTCGTCCTACCTATTCGACCGTGGCTCTCATAGCGCGCCACCAAAAATCCCGCGCTTCTTCGGTCATCCAAAAGATGTAGTAGGTACTGGAATTTGGGACGCGCGACTCTGGACGTTATTGCGCAGATTACGTGATGTTTGCCGGCCGCTATTAACATTCCAAAATGCGGTATGTGAACCGCAATCTGGATAATACTAGAATTTTTAATTACATAGGGGCATATCGTGTACAGAACTGTCAGAAAGGGCGCGCTGTTTTGTAGCGCGATATTTCTTGATTTACAATTAAACATTTTTCTGCGTTTTTTTTGTGGGCAGAATAACATTTTGTAGTACTGTATTTTAAGATACATCTAGTAAAATTAAATGTACCCTAACAGCCAGAATAATTTAATAGCTTTTTTTAAAAAATATTTTAAAATATTTCGTGAGAGTTTTTCGAATATATTTTTCATATTTTTTTCTAAATATAAAAATATCAATAAAAATATTTATCCATACTTTAAAATTAATGTAAGCCTATATTCTTCTAAATTTTGTAAAATATTTATATGAAAATTGAGATTTTTTATGCAATCTATTTAATTTGTCAAAATGAACTACAATTGTTCTTGGTTATTTAGAATGCATAACGTCGATAACGAAAAGTTGAAACGTACATAGAGTTGTCTAAAAGGCAAGAGCTTGTTTTTTTACACTCACCATACAAGTTAATAATCAATATTCGGCATCTTTTAAGGCATACTGAAGGTTTATCAAATAAATCACTATTTTTTAATTGAAGTGTTCTAAATAAAAAAACAACGTATTATTATCATTTATTTGATATAGCCAATAAAAATGAAAAATACTCATTTTTAAGTCTAGCCTTGGCTGGTGCCAGGTACAACCCTATGGCTTTTTTCATATCTTCGGTAGTGGCGCTCTCATGGCGTTTCTTTGTAGCCTCTAAAACAATGCCAATTGTATTAGATCATACCATGAATAAAACATCGTATAACATTATCAACACCTACTAATATATTTGGAGCATTTACAATAATTGGAGTGATAGCTACATTCTAATACTTATACGATACTTATTTTTACTTTATTTCATAATATTTGAAACATTCTACGTACAAATAATAAACAACACAACGTATTCTAACCCCCATTCAGGTTATGACGCTTATCTACCGAGATGAATCTCTTAAGCAAATCAACTAGCAATTTATCTGGTAGATGCAGTACATATATGATGCATAAAATTCCTACATTTATATTATTAAACGATTTCTGTAACATAGCGATATTGAGCAATTCCAATTATCTTATAAATGCCATGACATGTTCAAAGTTTGCTTACCTCGTAGTCACCACAAAAACAAAACACACCCGCAACAATTAATTACACATTTAACGCTAATCTGCCCTAATCGTATACTATATAAACTATAACATTAACGGACAAACGAATGAAAACGTTGATGATACGCACGTGCGCGTATGCATCTTCTATGTACCTAATCCATAGACGCATAAACAATACTAAATCATATAAAACACGCACCGTAATGAATAGAGTGTTGTGTTGACGTTCGAACTTACAAATATTACAAATAATATAATAACAAAACGCAGATCATATTAATAGAAAAGTTAAAGAGCTCAACTCAGATACTAATTAAATCACATTAGATATATATTATCTAATTATATCTTTAAATTATCATTTAAATAGGTACATACCTACTAATATGTATGCATATTTTACCCATTTATATTATTCGTCCTAGGCACCAAAATGTACAAAAGCAAAAATTCAATCTTTTTTTTTTAATATGAATATAATATTTACAGAAATACAAAGCAAAATATTCTTGCAGAGTTATGAAAAATATATTAGAGAAAATATTTGCAATAACATATTATTAATGCTACATAACATATATATTTTTAAATGTTTTCCTATATATTTCTAAAATAATTTTATGCATATTATATTAATATAACTAATATACAAAAATATTTAATATTTTTTAAATATTTATAAAATATGAAATAAATATAGTTGGTCACTGGGGCAGTTACTACTAAGACTGTTCTGATCCTAGTCCACTTTTCACGAAGATTATATTAATATTTGCATCCACTGTTTCGAATGAAGTTAGTTAATACAACACAGTAAAGTGCCGTCATTATGTGGCTTTTGTCTAATTATGCGTATGCAACTTAATATACACTAATGTCAATCCGGAAAACAAGTGTAGTGCACCAAAATTGCATCTAAGGTATGAGTCATTCAACTAACTCCCGTGCAAAAATAACTTAATAAAAATTTTTCAAAATAGTATATTTTTGATAACAAATACAACCAGGTTTAATTGAAGTTATAGAAGGTTTAAACAATATATATATTGGAAAAATACATATTTATGTCATATCTTAATTTATATCAGACATTCTTCATAATTTATACGAGGTACTGAATGGACAATAATTGATGGATGCTTTTCATAGCCATACGTTCTACAACAAAAATATAATATAAATTAAATCGGGAACATGATTTCTTTAACATACCTGCACTGCTTACGTGCTGTATTCAAAGTGAGTACCACCATTATTTACGCAAGCATCTACCCTCTTCTTCATGTTTTCAGAAACATTTATTAATTGCTCATTTGTAATATTCTCTATTTCATTTCTTATTGCTTCTTTCAATTGATCCATATTATGTAGGCGGTTCCGATAAATTTTATTTTTTAGATGACCAAATAAAAAAAAGTCAAGCGGTGTAAGATCGGACGATCTAGGTGGCCAACGTTCAAAGCGAATAACTCTGTTATCAAAAATTCCTACAAATACTCTCTTGTTTCTCTCGCTGTATGAGCAGTAGCATTGTCATCTTGAAAATAGCCTAGCTGTAATTCATCATCAAATAATTGTTCCACAAATTCATGTAATATAAATCTATATCTGGCTGCTGTTATTGTATCCTCAAAGAATATCGGTCCTATTATACGTCTCCTGGACATTGCAACCCATATCATCCCTATTTTTACAGGATGCAATTCCGTTTCCCGAATAACATGAGGATTTTATGCGGACCAAATCCTAATATTTTGAGAATTTACATCAACTGTTAAATTAAACCAGGCTTCGTAAGAAAAAAAGGAAGATTTAAAACATCGTCATTCCTTGGATTTGCATTAAACCAACGGCAATATTCCATATGTTTTTCGAAATCTAGTGGCAGTAATTGCTGTACGATAGAAATTATATATGGATGATAATGAAGCTTCCGTTTTACAGCTGTCTGAGCTGATCCATAAGATAAATCTACAAAAAAATTCACAATACTTTTTATAACACCATTTAGTATGTGTATTTCTACCAGTTTGTTGTGCAAAAGTTGCTGTAATGGCGTTCCAGAGCTGTGATCCAAACGAGCACATACGTCTTCCACCACATTTTCGTTTAGAACTGATGGGTGACCTGGTGACTTTCCCTTCAAAACACTTTCAGTTCCTCTGAAGCGATGGAAAACCCGATTGATGTATCGAAGGAGAGTGTCATTATCAATTTGCACTTCGGCAAATTGATTTACAAATTCTTCTTCACTTCCCATCACCTCCTCACTCACCATTTCGAAAATATGCCTCCAAAATAAATTTATCTTGGTCCAGTGTAAATGGCATTGTGCAAAAAAAAAAACACGTTACGCTGTCAATGCGAAATGAAGGCATAGTCTTGAGAAAGACTGTATGTGAAAATTAACAAATAATAATACGGAATGACTAAATAAACAAAATTCAAACACGGCGTTGTCTAAGTAAGGTATTAGTGCTTGGGAGGTTAATATTATTAGAGCTTAGATTTTAGTTGAAATTGTTTGTTTGACATCTACGGATGTAACACATGCATAATTAAAATAATCTTTATAGGTAGATAACAGATCAGGCGCACCATCACGAATATACAGGGTGTATCAAATAAAAAAGTAAATTTTGCTTGGGTGTTAACTACACGACATATAAAGCACAAACCCACCGAAACCGGATTTCATCATTAAAGAATAAAAAAAGTTAAATTTAGAGCCAAAAATTCTTTAGTCCGGGCCTGATGCAAGGAAACGTCACCTTAAGCACCCACTAAACGTGGTATTATGTATAATACCATTGCACTCATTTAGTATATTCTTATGATATGCCGTAAGTTCATTTAACGTCATTCTGAATAAATAAAAAGTTCTGAGTAAAAATAGCAAAACTGAGGCATTTTAAATTTCTTCTTTTTATAAAATAAACATTCTTTTTTTTTAAGAGCATTCTACGTAATTCTACAAAGTATTATTTTTAATATCCTGATAAGACGTTCGAGTTTCACCGAATATGCGACTTCAGTAGTTACAAAAAAACGTAAATATTTTCTTTGCTTGTCGAATCGAGAGTTAGTTGTTAATAAACGGTACCACATAAATCTGAGTTATTTTTTTTGGATTTATTTAATCATATAACGCAAAATGAATTGAATCAAATTACACAGAAATAAATGTAGATACAGAAAATTTGCAAACACGCCTTTTTACTATGACGTCGCGCGAAAATGAATCTATACATTCCTGCGCTTTTTGCCGATGCATCAAGTTTCGATTTTCTTTATATGAAATCATGATGATTCTGAAAAAGGATCGTTTTTTCGAGACGGGAAGAATTTAAATAAAATGTTCAAAGTGGCTTGCACTCCAAGCGGCGATTCACACAAAACTAACAGCGGTAATGGCTGAATGATAGTGGTATGTGGGGGTATACTCGGGACAGCATTTAGGTTGGGCACAGGTGCGGCTCCAGCCCACGGCATTTATAAAATATTTTTTTCTCGTTAATGCTTACAGATAGACCCCCTGTGCATTAAGACTTTTTGATTGTGTATGATTACAGCTGCTACATATTATTATATTTACCTCTATATCTGATACACCCTGTATACATAGAAATAAAACTCAACAGTGTCTTCAACACATTTTCTTCATCTTAAAATGTTCTACGCATCAAATACTTACACGGCATTTATAAAATATTTTTTTGATTGTATATGATTACAGCTGCTACATATTATTATATTTACCTCTGTATCTGATACACCCTGTATAGGCCGATTTATGCCAGCACAATAACTGTTTATCGCACATTGTACAAACTATTTAACGATTTATAATATGGTACACCACAATAAATTAAACCTTTTTCTCTGGCTACTTCCTTGTAATTACGCTATCGATAATAACAGAGGAACTATTGTACTGTCTCCTTTAAAAAGGAAATATCTTTGATAAATGATCATCCCCCAAGCAATACTTGTCCTCATTGAACAATCGGGGAGACCAGAAACCAATTTTGCCATCGATTCCCCGTGCATCTTTGTTCCGAATTGTTACAGATTGACCTTCCAATCGATCTGTGTAAGGGTGCCCTGGCTTTTGTATACCTCATTCAGACAGGAATGCCCTTTGTTTAGTTCTTATTGCTCCTACGTACATACCTCATCTATTGAATAATGAGCGCAGAATGAAAGAACATAATTTATGTGCCACCTCCTTCCTGGCTTTGATTGCAGTGGTAATAGGAAGTAGTTCTATAAGGATTTTCTTTAAGGAGATAGGGAATATACATATAATGAGCGCATAACCTTGGGCGGTGTTGCCATTTGCCCGGTAAAAGCGTAGATATATCATCTAATAACGACTGTGTCTTGTTTTTTTTTTCTTTTTTATTAGTAAATATTTCGTTTATTATAATTCCGGTGCTTTCTTATTTTCTCTCTCTATTCTTCTATGGTGATTCCTTTCGGCAAATTTAATTTAAAACCAATCTTCCTTCGTATATAATATAGCGAAACGAACATTTTCTTATATGATGGAGAATAACCAAAATTAATACATGAGTACATACCTTCAGGGTATTTTCTTTTTTCAGCAAAATATTCCACATTTGAGGAAAGCTTTCCACATTTATCTGCAATAGTCCGGTTGGTATATACTGGATTGGAATAAATTATGAAACCAAGGAAATATATTTCAAACAGAAACGATGGTATTGTATTTGCATGGACATTAATAGAACAAGTAAATATCAAATACGTCATGAACAATTTGATTTCGTTCGAGTTTTGCTAACGTCAAAAATTCAACTAAATTGCAAATATCTCACAAAAGTGATAGAGTTTAGATATAGGGGATCTTAATGTTAACTGGTTACAAATGATTCATCCATGACATTGTAGTAAACATACCAAATTTGCAAAGAAGGAAAGAAGTCAAGAAATTAATCATGTCAATATAATCGAGCCATCAATGACAATCAAAATTAGGGCAGACTATACAGGGTGTATTCGATATAGAGGTAAATATAATAATATGTAGCAGCTGTAATCATATACAATCAAAAAGTCTTAATACACAGGGGGTCTACCTGTAAGCATTAACGAGAAAAAAATATTTCATAAATGCCGTGGGCTAGAGCCGCACCTGTGCCCAACCTAAATGCTGTCCCGAGTACCCCCCCACATACCACTATCATTCAGCTATTACCGCTGTTAGTTTTGTGTGGATCGCCGCTTGGAGTGCAAGCCACTTCGAACATTTTATTTAAATTCTTCCCGTCTCGAAAAAACGATCCCTTTCAGGGCCATCATGATTTCATATAAAAAAAATCGAAGCTTGATGCATCGGCAAAAGTGTGGGAATGTATAGATTCATTTTCGCGCGATATCATAGTAAAAAGGCGTGTTTGTAATTTTCTTGTATCTACATTTATTTCTGTGTATTCGATTCAACTCATTTTGCCGTTATATGATTAAATAAATCCAAAAGAAAAACTCAGATTCATGTGGTACCGTTTATTAACAAGTAACTCTCGATTCGACAAAGCAAAAGAAAAATATTTTACGTTTTTGTGAACTACTGAAGTCGCATATCCGTTGAAACTCGAACGTCTTATCAGGATATTAAAAATAATACTTTGTAGACTTACGTAGAATGCTCTTAACAAAAAAGGAATGTTTGTTTTATAAAAAGAAAAAATTTAAAATGCTTCAGTTTTGCGATTTTTACAAGGGCCTTTATTTATTCAAAATGACGTTAAATGAACTTACGGTATACCATTAAGAATAATACTAAATGAGTGCAATGTATTTATACATAACACCACGTTTAGCGGGTGCTTAACATGACGTTCCTTGCATCAGCCCGACTAAAGAATTTTTGGCTCTAAATTTTACTTTCTTTTATTCTTTAATGATGAAATCCGGTTTCGGTGGGTTTGTGCTTTATATGTCGTGTAGTTAACACCCAAGCAAAATTTACTTTCTTATTTGATACACCCTGTATAAATGTTTTGATTAGAACTTTAGCCACTTCCACATAATCATGGTACATACAAACATATGAGGAATGCTCGAAGCGATAACGTCATTCTGCTGTTATTCCCAAATCGCGTCATAGAAAGTATCAGTTGTCAAATTTTACTAATGCACTCCATTAAAAACTATGACGCGATATTGGGAATAACAGCAGAATAATGTTATCGCTTCGAGCATTCCTCATGCACATAATCTGTCATATGTTGTATCATTTACGTTATAATAATGTAAAACGTTAAAAATAACATAACGTATGACATGCAAACGCCATCATAACTGTTGCAATGTATCACTCTACGTTATTCGACGTGTTAAAATCAAAACATTATTAGAGGAGAAAAGCATAGAGGCGAGAAAGGTTTAACAATAGACAGCTGTATGCGTGATTCTGCCAATTAGAAAGAATAATTGCGGCGCAAGCGTAGCTGTTAGTGTGGAAATGGTGTTGTGTCGTTGACAATGACATTTTGAAGAAAATACATTATACAAATTTACTTGAAAAGCGAACGTTATTTTTAACGCAAACCGCTAACAGTCATATAGAAGATGTGTGTTAGGTTATGTTGAATGTATGGTCGGTGCTGTGAAGTAAAACCCTGATGGTGAAATTAATAGGTGATGTGGTTTTCTTTATTATCGTCTTCCGAGGCAATACAAGGAGAGACAGAGTTCGAAACGAGGTAGTAAGAACAGATTTAAAACCGATTCAAAACAGCATAGAGAAAGAACTAAAGTGATTCAAGCACTTAATTCAACTGGAAGACCACAGGCAAATATAGCCGCGGAGGAAGAGAATAAGAGGGAGATCATGTTAAAGTTAAAGTGGAACAACGTGATGGGTTAGTGCTTGGAGGAGAAAGGCATGGATTGGAGCAGAAAAGTGCTAGCAAGGAACAGGAAACGTTGAGTAAATTTGTACATCAGTGAAAGTATTAAACACGTTACATCTTTGGGTATATACAAGGCTAATATATACGTCACCTCCCCCCAGTGACCAACTATATTTATTTCATATTTTATAAATATTTAAAAAATATTAAATCTTTCTTGAATATTAGTTATATTAATATAATATGCATAAAATATATTATAGAAAATATATTAGGAAAACATTTAAAAAATATATATGTTATGTAGCATTAATAATATTTTATTGCAAATGTTTTCTCAATATATTTTTCGTAACTCTGCAAGAATATTTTGCTTTGTATTTCTGTAAATATTTATTTCATATAAAAAAAACATTGAATTTTTGCTTTTGTACATTTGGTGCGTAGGACGAATAATATAAAATGGGTAAATGCATACATATTAAGTAGATATGTACTTATTTAAAATGATAGTTTAAAGATTAAATTAGATAATATATATCTAATATGATTTAATTAGTATCTAAGTTGAGCGCTGTAACTTTTCTATTAATAATCTGTGTTTGTATTATATTATTTGTAATATTTGTAAGTTGCGAACGTCAACACAACACCTCTATTCATTACGGTGCCGGTGTTATATGATTTAGTATTGTTTATGCGTCTATGGATTAGGTACATAAAATGCATACGCGCACGTGCGTATCATCAACGTTTTCATTCGTTTGTCCGTTACATGTTATAGTTTATAATAGCATACGAATAGGGCAGATTACGGTTAACTGTGTAAGTAATTGTTGCTGGGTGTGTTTTAGTGTTTGTGGTGATTACGAGGTAAGCAAAACTTTGAATATGTCATGGCATTTATAATATAATTGGAATGCTCAATATCGCTATGTACAGAAATCGTTTAATAATATAATTGTAGGAATTTTATGCATCATATATGTATTGCATCTACCAGATAAATTGCTAGTTGATTTGCTTAAGAGATTCATCTCGGTAGATAAGCGTCATAACCTCAAATAGAGGTTAGAAGAATACGTTGTGTTGTTTTATTGTTTGTACGTAGAATGTTTTCAAATATTATGAAATAAAGTAAAATAAGTATCGTAAGTATTAGAATGTAGCTACCATTCCAATTATTGTAAATGCTCAAATGTATTAGTAGGTGTTGATAATGTTGTACGATGTTTTTATTCAGGTATGATCTAATACAATGGCATTGTTTTAGAAGCCACAAGGAAACGCCATGAAAGCGCCACTACCGAAGATATGAAAAAAGCCATAGGGTTGTACCTGGCACCAGCCAGGCTAGACTTAAAAATGAGTATTTTTATTTTTTTGGCTTATTCAAAGAAAAAATAATAAATACGTTTGTTTTTTATTTAGAACACTTCAATTAAAAATAGTGATTAATTTGATAAACCTTCAGTATGCCTTAAAAGATGCCAGAATTATTGATTATTAACTTGTATGGTGAAAAACAAGTTCTTGCCTTTTAGACAACTCTATGTATGTTTCAACTTTTCGTTATCGACGTTATACATTCTAAATAACCAAGAATAATTTTAGTTCATTTTGACAAATTAAATAGATTGCATAAAAAAATCTCAATTTTTATTTAAATAATATTTTACAAATATTTTAGGAAAGTATAGCGCTTACATTAATTTTAAAATATGGAATAAATATTTTAATTGAATATTTTATCTATATTTAGAAAAAAAAATATGAAAAATATATTCAAAAACCTCTCACGAAAAATATTTATAAAATATATTTTTAAAAATATCTATGTAATATTTCTGGTGGTTAGGGCCCTTTTAGAAATTGGTATTCCTACATAGTCAAATTTGAATAATACTTTTGTGTGTGTGTGTTTTTTTGTGTTTATTAAAAACAGGTTTGTAGAATATATACATTTATGACAGATATTTCAAATACTTTTAGATGAAGTTCTATATCTTTGTTTAATAATAATGCTTTCTTCTTGAATTCTTAGTAATTTGACTTGCAAGTGCATTATATTTGCTAAACCGTTATTTACCTCCGGCATTATTCAGCTTACAACAGATTGCTCTGCGGCCACGTAAAAAAATTGTTCCAGACACTTCTGGCAACCATCATTTTGGAGTTATAAATTTCGTTTATAATGAAACTGTCAAATCATAAATATCATTATGTAAAACTGGCTGAAGTACTAACCCCCAAAACATTTAGATCTACTAATTATGATTTTTCTGGATGATGTTTTGTAATTTTGTATAGTTGGACATGACGAAATGATATGCCTTAAGAAAAACAAAAAGACTGTGAATACTCTTGCAGTAACAAAGTTCTGACACATTTGCTGTACGAATGTTTATCCTGAAACTGTATATTTAAATCAATGATCAAACCTTTACACTTTTATTGATTGCAGGATTTTCTCTCAATATGGTGAATATTTTGTTCCAAAAGAAAGAACTTACGCAGAAATAATAATAAAACATAAAATCGGGACCTAACAATTATTGGAGATTAAACAGATTGTTTCGAGCAAATATTGCAAAAGAATACATATTAAAAAAAAAATTGCGTAGAAAATTCAGCCTTTCAAACAAGCAGATTGTTTGCGTATCTTCAAGCATATTATATAAGATTGCTTTTTGAAATATGTTCCCGTTACTCTCAGCTAATTTCTACTCATATATACTCTCCGCTTTTTGGGTATCATGCGTAAATAATTTATGAGAGCTTTTAGCGTTATTGCCAGGGAATATCTGCTTGTTGGGACTACTAAATAATGATTCATTACTATCAGTATATACATAAATATATATATTGTAATAAAAACATCTCGTCGGTAAAGACATTTTTTTTTAAACAATCCGTGGGTTATAAACACATTTTAGCTTTGTTCACGTTCACATACAAATAAACTTTGATATTTTCGAAAGAGCGCCTCTTTTTTGGCTCCATATTAATCGAATGGAAACTGTACACCCATAATACACGAGAGCTTTTGAGGATTCGCTATCGATGTGGAAAAAAAATAACAAATAAACACAGAGCAAACAAACAAGTAAACACTGAAGGGTTTTAAAAACCTCTAATGAATGCCCGATGGACCAATAGAAACTCGAAATAAATGAACTGAATTTGTATCATACACAAGTCCAAAAACCCCATTTTCAAAGATTAAAAGGGGCCGTGTTAGTGGGTGTTTCATTGACATGGTATTAATTAGACTCTTAATGCTTTGATATTTGAAATACGGAAACAAAAAATAATAAATTACTTTGCGTAGGCTTTCACGGCCGGTGTAACTATAACTAACAGCTTCTTACGGGTTTCGCCGTGTGTCAAAACTTTCGCTGGACGTTTCGCTGTTCATACACGGAGGACGCACTGGCCTTACTTCCAGAACTTGGACTACAAGAAGACATCATTGAATTAGTGAAACTGTGCTTATCCACGACATACTTTTTGTATAAAGGAAAATACTATGAGCAGAAGAACGGAACAGCAATGGAAAGCCCTTTATCACCAGTAATAGCCAACTTGTTTATGGAAGCATTTGAAGAAGAAGCCCTAAGTTCCGGCGATATGAAACCTAAGTGTTGGCTGCGATATGTTCGACGATACTTTTGTAATATGGCAACACGGAGAAGAAAAACTGCAACAGTTCTTGGAACACATAAACTCACAGCACCCAGCCATCAAGTTTACCATGGAGAAAGAATAAAATGGAAATCTCCCTTTCCTGGATGTTACGGTTAAGAAAACAAAAGAGGGAATGCTACAGCACGCAGTATTTAGAAAGAAGACGCACACCGATAGATATCTGCATGCAAGATCTCACCATCATCCGATGCAGAAGAAGACATTAATACAAACATTGCTATCCCAGAGCCGAAACCATCAGTGACGAACAACATCGTACCAGTGAAAAGATACATTTGGAGAAAGCACTAAAGAAGAATGGTTACACTGACATCGACATAAGGAGAGCCACTAAGAAGAAGACTACACTGGAGACAACTACAGAACCACGAAGAGGGATGGCGTGTTTACCTTACATAGCAGGAGTCACCGAAAAAGTAGGCCGAATTTGGAGAAACGTAACGTACAAGTACGCTTCGGGACTGCAACGTCGATCCAGCAGTATCTACCGACCGCAAAGGATAAGATACCCAAGGGGCGCACAGAAGGTATCTACAAGATAACAATGCGCAAGTGCTACGGACAAACAGGAAGAGCCATCGACACAAGAATAAAAGAACACGAGAGGGACGCAAGATTAAGAAGGACCGAGCAATCAGCGGTGGCAGAACACATGCACTACACCGGACATAAAATGGATTTCAAGAATGTAAAAGTAATAACTACCACCAAGAACTACGGGAAGACTCATCAGGGAAGCCATAGAAATAGAGAAGAATAAAACCGTTAACAGAGAAGAAGGATACGACCTTAGCAACACGTGGAAGAACCTACTACGAACCGTCACGGTCAATGGAGCGGAAACTACACGGTTGGATGCACCAGGGGCGTATATAAGAAGAATGTCGGACCATGGAGAATCAGTTCAGTTATCTTGAAGAAGCTGTCAAGTATGAACAGCGAAACGTCGAGCGAAAGTTTTGACACACGGCGAAACCCGCAAGAAGCTGTTAGTTATACTTGCAAGAAACTTTTATTAATATGTAATTCGAAAAAAAAAAATTATTTAATAAAAAACTTGTTTTTATTCTTCTGTGTTATGTAACTGTTATGCTTATATAACTTTCTTGTTCTGGAAGACGTCTGACATGACATTTAGAATTAATCTTCCATTTTATTTACCCATTAAATAATGCCAGCTATAATATTCTGGTACTCTGTACTAATCTGTACACGATTTGAATTGTTACATCGGAAAAATCCATGCCGGGTGTGGATAATACCTTTTCTAATTCTATTTACGGAAAGTAGATAACTTCTATAACTTTAAATTGTGTTAATTATTTACAGATTTGGGCTGATGTAATTCCTCGTAAATGTATTATTAGTTTACGTTTGTCAATCACGCGTTTTATTCGCTTTTTGCTGTCATTCACAAATTGAAATTGATCTTAAAAATATATCTGTTTGGAAATATGTTATAAAGCAGTTGGAAGTAAATTCTTCCAATGACAAACACAAATATTGTACTTATCAATGTGTTTACCTCGTAATAAATATGGATGAAAAATATCGCTAAATTAGTAGTAATAAAATATGAATGAATGATTTCTTTATATCAGATACTAACGAATTAGAGTACTTGATAATAAATGATGGGATGACAGCATGGGTTCGAGTAGCAAAATGAAACTTTGCTTCAAGTTTTGATATTTCTTAACTACTAACTCTTTGTTTAACACTAATTATAATGACCCTAACAGCCAGAAATATTACATAGATATTTTTAAAAATATATTTTATAAATATTTTTCGTGAGAGGTTTTTGAATATATTTTTCATATTTTTTTCTAAATATAAATAAAATATTCAATTAAAATATTTATTCCATATTTTAAATTAATGTAAGCGCTATATTTTTTCCAAAATATTTGTAAAATATTTATATGAAAATTGAGATTTTTTATGCAATCTATTTAATTTGTCAAAATGAACTAAAATTGTTCCTGGTTATTTAGAATGTATAACGTCGATAACGAAAAGTTGAAACATACATAGAGTTGTCTAAAAGGCAAGAACTTGTTTTTCACACTCACCATACAAGTTAATAATCAATAATTCTGGCATCTTTTAAGGCATACTGAAGGTTTATCAAATTAATCACTATTTTTTAATTGAAGTGCTCTAAATAAAAAACAAACGTATTTATTATCATTTTATTTGAATAAGCCAATAAAAATGAAAAATACTCATTTTTAAGTCTAGCCTTGGCTGGTGCCAGGTACAACCCTATGGCTTGTTTCATATCTTCGGTAGTGGCGCTCTCATGGCGTTTCCTTGTGGCCTCTAAAACAATGCCAATTGTATTAGATCATACCATGAATAAAACATCGTACAACATTATCAACACCTACTAATACATTTGGAGCATTTACAATAATTGGAGTGGTAGCTACATTCTAATACTTACGATACTTATTTTTACTTTATTTCATAATATTTGAAAACATTCTACGTACAAACCATAAAACAACACAACGTATTCTAACCTCTATTTGAGGTTATGACGCTTATCTACCGAGATGAATCTCTTAAGCTAATCAACTAGCAATTTATCTGCTAGATGCAGTACATATATGATGCATAAAATTCCTACAATTATATTATTAAACGATTTCTGTACATAACGATATTGAGCATTCCAATTATCTTATAAGTGCCATGACATGTTCAAAGTTTTGCTTACCTCGTAGTCACCACAAACACTAAAACACACCCCGCAACAATTAATTACACAGTTAACCCTAATCTGCCCTAATCGTATACTATTATAAACTATAACATGTAACGGACAAACGAATAAAAACGTTGATGATACGCACGTGCGCGTATGCATTCTATGTACCTAATCCATAGACGCATAAACAATACTAAATCATATAACACCGGCACTGTAATGAATAGAGGTGTTGTGTTGACGTTCGCAACTTACAAATATTACAAATAATATAATACAAAACGCAGATATATTAATAGAAAAGTTACAGCGCTCAACTTAGATACTAATTAAATCATGTTAGATATATATTATCTAATTTAATCTTTAAACTATCATTTTAAATAGGTACATACCTACTTAATATGTATGCATATTTTACCCATTTTATATTATTCGTCCTAGGCACCAATGTACAAAAGCAAAAATTCAATCTTTTTTTTTATATGAAATAAATATTTACAGAAATACAAAGCAAAATATTCTTGCAGAGTTATGAAAAATATATTGAGAAAACATTTGCAATAAAATATTATTAATGTTACATAACATATATATTTTTTAAATGTTTTCCTAATATATTTTCTATAATATATTTTATGCATATTATATTAATATAACTAATATTCAAGAAAGACTTAATATTTTTTAAATATTTATAAAATATGAAATAAATATAGTTGGTCACTGGGGGAAGAAACAACAAAAGCATCTGTAACTACAACTGCGGAGAAGGAAGAATCGGTTGAAGACTATCATACTATTGACATTTTGTATATTATTATGTGGGTTTATATAACGAAAATTGTAAATTACCTACAAGAATATGAATTACACACAACGCAGGATCATATTTCAAAACTTATGGCTTTATTTTAGAAGAACGCCTGTTCAACTTAAATACGTTAAGAATCATTGCAACTTATCAACGCTTATCCACAACCAGCTTCTACAATGCGCGTACCCTATGGCCGCACCACCAGGCAAAAATAATCCACGCCCCACTGAAATCGATACATATTTAACCCAGCCTAGAATGACGCCTACTCTTAAGAAAATCAGCAACGGGCACCCGAACTTCAGTAACTGTTAAGAGTTTCCAAGAACTTGTTTTTATTCTTTTTGTTCTTAAAGGGGGGAAGAATCCCCCCCAAAGTTATGCAGATTAAGTGTAGAAAGTTATCCCATTTCGCCCGGAACGCGGCATTTCGTTATATAAACAGTTTTTTTTTATCACCCCTAAAAGAGGAAATGGTGAAAAAAGCGCGGATGGGAAGGAAAAGACAATGTTTTCAATGCAAATTCTGCCAGTCGTCAGTTTCAAATACATATATTTTTTTTTCCCCTTGTATTGATGTAACCTAGGGTTGGGTTTTGGGGTTTAAATGTGGTGATTAACACGTCGTTAGAATATTTATGAGTTTTCTTTGTTCACGAACTGTGCGTTCTAAAGATATTAGGCAGTACTGAAAGGATCCTTCTATGTAAAAAAAAAAATGGTACATTTAGAATGTGTTTAAAAGGGATACAAACAAAACAAAGTTTACATGATTTCATGTGTTCAATGACTGCATTGCCAGCTTTACGCTACAGTCGCTCGCTTCAATCGGTTCATTGTATTTAGGGATTTTTTTCTTTGATGTTTCATTACGTCATGGTAAGCCGTTCTTGGAATTACAATCATACGCAGTCTGGTTGTCATTTATACAAGCCATCTAGAGGAACTGATATAGTCCATGAACTATCCGAGTTAGTTCAATGACTGCATTGCCAGCTTGATGCTGTAATCGCTTACAGGCGAGATTTTGGCACGTGGCTCCTAGGGGGCGCACAAACTGTACCCTTTTTCACTTAATAGGTGAATGTACATAAAGCTTGAGATGTGATTAGCGATGATAGTGGGTTTATACACTCGGAAGAGCGCTGATGACGGGTTTATATGATTCGTTTAGAATTACTATAATTTTTTCTCTTGTGTTTCCATCTTCTCATCACTCATATCGAATTTTGTTATTCTAACATTCCCTAACAGCCAGAAATATTACATAGACATTTTTAAAAATATATTTTATAAATATTTTTCATGAGAGGTTTTTGAATATATTTTTCATATTTTTTTCTAAATATAAATAAAATATTCAATTAAAATATTTATTCCATATTTTAAAATTAATGTAAGCGCTATATTTTTTCTAAAATATTTATAAAATATTATTTAAATGAAAATTGAGATTTTTATGCAATCTATTTAATTTGTCAAAATGAACTAAAATTGTTCTTGGTTATTTAGAATGTATAACGTCGATAACGAAAAGTTGAAACATACATAGAGTTGTCTAAAAGGCAAGAACTTGTTTTTTCACACTCACCATACAAGTTAATAATCAATAATTCTGGCATCTTTTAAGGCATACTGAAGGTTTATCAAATTAATCACTATTTTTTAATTGAAGTGTTCTAAATAAAAAACAAACGTATTTATTATCGTTTTATTTGAATAAGCCAATAAAAATGAAAAATACTCATTTTTAAGTCTAGCCTTGGCTGGTGCCAGGTACAACCCTATGGCTTTTTTCATATCTTCCGTAGTGGCGCTCTCATGGCGTTTCCTTGTGGCCTCTAAAACAATGCCAATTGTATTAGATCACACTATGAATAAAACATCGTAACATCGTAGCATATACAATAATTGGAATGGTAGCTACATTCTAATACTTACGATATTTATTTTTACTTTATTTCATAATATTTGAAAACATTCTACGTACAAACAATAAAACAATACAACGTATTCTAACCTCTATTTGAGGTTTTGACGCTTATCTACCGAGATGAATCTCTTAAGCAAATCAACTAGCAATTTATCTGGTAGATGCAGTACATATATGATGCATAAAATTCCTACAATTATATTATTAAACGATTTCTGTAACATGCGATTATTGAGCATCCAATTATCTTATAAATGCCATGACATGTTCAAAGTTTTGCTTACCTCGTAGTCACCACAAAAACTAAAACACATCCCGCAACAATTAATTACACAGTTAACCCTAATCTGCCCTAATCGTATACTATTATAAACTATAACATGTAACGGACAAACGAATGAAAACGTTGATGATACGCACGTGCGCGTATGCATTTAATGTACCTAATCCATAGACGCATAAACAATACTAAATCATATAACACCGGCACTGTAATGAATAGAGGTGTTGTGTTGACGTTTGCAACTTATAAATATTACAAATAATATAATACAAAACGCAGATATATTAATAGAAAAGTTACAGCGCTCAACTTAGATACTAATTAAATCATATTAGATATATTATATAATTTAATCTTTAAATTATCATTTTAAATAGGTACATACCTACTTAATATGTATGCATATTTTACCCATTTTATATTATTCGTCCTACGCACCAAATGTTACAAAAGCAAATATTCAATCTTTTTTTTATATGAAATAAATATTTACAGAAATACAATGTTACATAAAATATATTGTTTTTTTAAATGTTTTCCTAATATATTTTCTATAATATATTTTATGCATATTACATTAATATAACTAATATTCAAAAAAGATTTAATATTTTTTGAATATTTATAAAATATGAAATAAATATAGTTGGTCACTGGGGTTTATAGAATCTACTATTTTGACGTTTCCATCTGTATTGTGGCTATTGACAATAAATGTCAATAATGAGATTATACCTCAATATTTAAGGATGATTTGACTTGGTGTCTTGAACTGCCTTATTGCTAAAGGATATCATTGCAAATTTTCGAAAGATTAAGAAATTTTGTAAAGTGAATTGATAATAATAAAGTCGCTGTTTTCAGATACCTCATCAGCATTGGGATATTCGTCTAAAGAACATCTTTAGATGAAGAAAGCTTATCGTAAGAGCTATTTAATTGCTAAAAAGTTCTCTCTCTCTCTAGCAAAAAAACGTATTTTAACTACAAGCATGTCATGTAGGTGGGTGGAATCGTGAGCATCCTTTAGTCCGCGCTCTGGTAATAAAGCGTTCCCAACGGTAGCAATCTTTCGGTTCGTAATAGCGGGCAATATCTTTTTTGTAAAATACTAGCTTAACGTGTGGTGGCCATTATCTTGGTCTCTCTTCGTCTGTGAAGTTTCGCATCTTCTCTGCAGGTTGTTCTATCTTTCCCGCGCGGACGATACGGTGGAAATAAGTGACAGGAGGTTTTAGGGTGAGTTACAGTCGTTTTTATTATCGGAAGATGAATTTTGCAACTCTTCCATGCGAGGTTAGGGAGTGATGAATGGATAGCAGTCTGTTGTGGCGATGGTTATGATTTTCATTACGTTCAGATATGCTTGCTTATGGATTTTTTTTTTTAAGTAAAAATAAAGGAATGGCGGAGTTTGTTACTGGTATCATTTTTATTTGATGTTCTTTTTAGTGGATTAAATGCTTGACCTAAACTAGCACGTATTAAATATATGGAAGCTGTGGAAATTTGTAACATCCTGTATATTTGTAAATAGTAAAATCCTGGGTCATTAGATACACGCCCGAAAAAGCCCATTTTCCTATCTTTGAAAGTTTTTGTGCTAGGAAAGGTGTTTTGGTGAAGCTTTTACTGCTAGTATTATGTGCTTTAATGAAACATTTTTTGTTATTCCATTTTGTGACTAAACAAACGCAAAGTAAAATAACATTTCCCAACTATAAGAACGAATTTCTAACTTGCCATAGTTTAGTAAACTCCTACGACCTATAACGTTTCGCTATGTCTACCCCCAAATACATCTACACAGTTTAATCAAGGAAACTCTTGTTCCAATAGCGTCCTACGTACTACTGATAAGCGGGTCGCTTCGCCTACCAGTTTTCCCAGCGCTGCTGATACACAGTTTCTGGTAATTTACATAGGGGGCGCGCTACATGTACTTCCTCTGGCCAATCTGCTAGGAACTTCAATTATTTCGCCGACACTTCCAAAATGTCTGTTATGCAAAAGTAAATTAGCGGAAAACATGTCTGAGAGTGGGTAAGCAGGTTTAAAATGAAGGAAGGAACAAAATTAAAGCAGAGAGAATTAAATTGAGATTAAGTTAGATTTGAAACTAAAAACTTTGGTATTGCACAAATGGTAAAAATAATTTATGTTAAAACCACATTAGTAGTGGCTAAATCAGGCAACTGAACAAAGATATCTTGGACAGTTCCCGGGAAAATCTGTTGCTTTAAGTGAATGTTGTATTGCTCTTTATAAAAATACTCACTAAGCACTTTAAAACACCTTGCTACAAATTTCATACCCACTCAAATGTGTCACAATTTTGTGGTAAGGTGTTTTAAAGTGTTGATTATATGTATATTGTTGATATGTTCTGTCCACTTTGTTGTGTCGATTGGTTAAATACATATGTGTGTATCTATTAACTGATACAGTAACATAATAGGCTCTGAATTAATTAAGAAGACTAATCAAATAATTCCTTCTTTTTTTTCGTAGCTTATAACAGAATTGGGAGTTCTTACTTTCTTTAGTAGGCTTAAGACATCAGTATCAAGTGGATGGGATCAGATCTTTGTCTGCTTGGTAAAGGGCATTTAAGATTATATTGTTAAGCCAATATCACTTTTACTTTATTAATTTATCATGTATGGAAGGAATTTTCCCGAACAGTCTGAGGCTTTCATATGTCAAATTCTTATAGAAAAAGGATGATTAAATTTATTTGACAAATTTGTTGTCCAATTATAAACCGATAAGTCCTTTGGATAGTTCTTTCTAAACTCAACAACAGATTGAACTTACAATTTTTTTTAGCTTCTAGGAAGCTACTACACGTTTTTTTAACATGCCCTAACAGCCAGAAATATTACATAGATATTTTAAAAAAATATATTTTATAAATATTTTTCGTGAGAGGTTTTTGAATATATTTTTCATATTTTTTTCTAAATATAGATAAAATATTCAATTAAAATATTTATTCCATATTTTAAAATTAATGTAAGCGCAATATTTCTTCCAAAATATTTGTAAAATATTATTTATATGAAAATTGATATTTTTTATGCAATCTATTTAATTTGTCAAAATGAACTAAAATTGTTCTTGGTTATTTAGAATGTATAACGTTGATAACGAAAAGTTGAAACATACATAGAGTTGTCTAAAAGGCAAGAACTTGTTTTTTCACACTCACCATACAGGTTAATAATCAATAATTCCGGCATCTTTTAAGGCATACTGAAGGTTTATCAAATTAATCACTATTTTTTAATTGAAGTGTTCTAAATAAAAAACAAACGTATTTATTATCATTTTATTTGAATAAGCCAATAAAAATGAAAAATACTCATTTTTAAGTCTAGCCTTGGCTGGTGCCAGGTACAACCCTATGGCTTTTTTCATATCTTCGGTAGTGGCGCTCTCATGGCGTTTCCTTGTGGCCTCTAAAACAATGCCAATTGTATTAGATCATACCATGAATAAAACATCGTACAACATTATCAACACCTATACATATAATACATTTGGAGCATTTACAATAATTAGAGTGGTAGCTACATTCTAATACTTACGATACTTATTTTTACTTTATTTCATAATATTTGAACACATTCTACGTACAAACAATAAAACAACACAAACGTATTCTAACCTCTATTTGAGGTTATGACGCTTATCTACCGAGATGAATCTCTTAAACAAATCAACTAACAATTTATCTGGTAGATGCAGTACATATATGATGCATAAAATTCCTACAATTATATTATTAAACGATTTCTGTACATAGCGATATTGAGCATTCCAATTATCTTATAAATGCCATGACATGTTCAAAGTTTTGCTTACCTCGTAGTCACCACAAACACTAAAACACACCCCGCAACAATTAATTACACAGTTAACCCTAATCTGTCCTAATCGTATACTATTATAAACTATAACATGTAACGGACAAACGAATGAAAACGTTGATGATACGCACGTGCGCGTATGCATTCTATGTACCTAATCCATAGACGCATAAACAATACTAAATCATATAAGACCGGCACCGTAATGAATAGAGGTGTTGTGTTGACGTTCGCAACTTACAAATATTACAAATAATATAATACAAAACGCAGATATATTAATAGAAAAGTTACAGCGCTGAACTTAGATACTAATTAAATCATATTAAATATAAATTATCTAATTTAATCTTTAAACTATCATTTTAAATAGATACATATCTACTTAATATGTATGCATATTTTACCCATTTCATATTATTCGTCCTACGCACCAAATGTACAAAAGCAAAAATTCAATCTTTTTTTTTATATGAAATAAATATTTACAGATATACAAAGCAAAATATTCTTGCAGAGTTATGAAAAATATATTGAGAAAACATTCGCAATAAAATATTATTAATGCTACATAACATATATATTTTTTAAATGTTTTCCTAATATATTTTATGCATATTATATTAATATAACTAATATTCAAGAAAGATTTAATATTTTTTAAATATTTATAAAATATGAAATAAATATTGTTGGTCACTGGGGTGGTTTCAGGAAGAACTAACATGAAGGTAGAACACTCTTAATTTTTTTGATGATTCTTCTACGATTAAAGCGGTGGACAAAAGATACGTCGTTGCTGGACATGGTTGGGGGCCAATTTTACCATTCTTTTAAGCAAACTATCGAGATATGGTTTAATGAGAGCATTATTAGATTGGTTTTTAAGTCTCACCTGAGAAACTGTACATACACAAAAAAATATTATGAATGGCATAATTTTAAAATATTTGACAATAATATCAGGTGTTCCACAGGGGACGATTTTTACACCAATTCTTTCCATTTCATTTCTTAACGATTTGAGACTATGCACATGTGTAAAATATAGTATACTCCACTGTGATGCTTCCAGTGAGGTCATAAGAACTTTTTGAATACACAAACGTGTGGTTAGGTTGCTGTGATAGCTTTCTAGGGAATTGTGAAAAGCAGCTTTTGGAGATTTCAATGTTTTATCTACAAGTACATTTAAGTTCTGCCAATTTGTTTTAAAAAATAAGGAATTTTTCAATCAGAACTATATTAATGGTTCAATCGTTCTAAAAATATCTTGAAATCTATACAATATAGCGATGTTTTAGATCAGGCTCCTTTAAGGAATAAATATTGCCATGTCTGCTCTCCGATAAAAATTGATGAAATACAGATCCGTCTCGTTGGAGAACAAAAAGGGTCGGAATGTAGTGGAAGATAGATTCGATCAATGAGGGAAAAAAATACCGGACATCGACGACTAACCAAGTGGAAGTTCTCTCGAAAATTACGCCGGGCCTGATTTCATCTTGGAATACCGTGAAAAAAAAAGGAAAATTCGGGCAGAATATAAAATCGGAAGCGTACATGCAAGAGTAATGGGGCTGATAATAAATTCTTAATTTTCCAGTCCACATATCTAGATAATCAGATTTTTGACGTTTCGATGTTGAAGATGATAGATTTTATATTTCCTTTTTCCAACAATTTCAATTGCAAATGAATTTGATTTATCGCGAAAATTAGTTAATGACTATACGGCAAACGATCATGATCCATTCTATTAGGAAAATCACTTATTTAGGTAAGTCTGTGAAGTTTCCTTCATGTTAAAAAAATTTGCGAGACTTTAAATTTTAGTATTTATGTTTAATTATGATTTGCGGAGGTTCACGAGTAACTTTTTTTTTTATGAATATCTTGAGGCATTTTCATTTTATCTTAATTTATTAATGCAATGTACATGCGCCCGCGATTTCTTTTACGGTAAGCTAATTTCTTTGAAAGGCATTTTTTTTCATAAAGAATAACTTTTATAAAAAAAAGTGAAACACTCTAAGTATACAGGATGTATCAGATATAGAGGTAAATATAATAGTATGTAGCAGCTGTAATCATATACGATCAAAAAGTCTTAATGCACACGGGTCTATCTGTAAGCATTAACGAGAAAAAAAAATATTTTATAAATGCCGTGGGCTAGAGCCGCACCTGTGCCCAACCTAAATGCTGTCCCGAGTATACCCCCACATACCACTATCATTCAGCCATTACCGCTGTTAGTTTTGTGTGGATCGCCGCTTGGAGTGCAAGCCACTTCGAACATTTTATTTAAATTTTTCCCGTCTCGAAAAAACGATCCTTTTCAGGACCATCATGATTTTATATAAAGAAAATCGAAGCTTGATGCATCGGCAAAAGCGCGGGAATGTATAGATTCATTTTCGCGCGATATCATAGTAAAAAGGCGTGTTTGCAAATTTTCTGTATCTACATTTATTTCTGTGTAATTCGATTCAATTCATTTTGCGTTATTTGATTAAATAAATCCAAAAGAAATAACTCAGATTCATGTGGTACCGTTTATTAACAACTAACTCTCGATTCGACAAAGCAAAAGAAAAATATTTACGTTTTTTGTAACTACTTAAGCCGCATATCCGGTGAAACTCGTACGTCTTATCAGGATATTAAAAATAATACTTTGTAGACTTACGTAGAATGCTCTTAACAAATAAGGAATGTTTATTTTATAAAAAGAAGAAATTTAAAATGTCTCAATTTTGCTATTTTGGCCTTTATTTATTCAGAATGACGTTAAATGAACTTACGACATACCATCAAGAATAATACTAAATGAGTGCAATGTATTTATACATAATACCACGTTTAGCAGGTGCTTAACATGATGTTTCCCTGCATCAGGCCCGGATTAAAGAATTTTTGGCTCTAAATTTTACTTTTTTTTTATTTTCTAATGAAGAAATCCGCTTTCGGCGGGTTTGTGCTTTATATGTCGTGTAGTTAACACCCAAGCAAAATTTACTTTTTTATTTGATACACCCTGTATACCGCTTTCGGCGTATAATACATTAGGTTAGACCAGTAGCACTGATGATTCTTGGTAAGGTGAAACATATGTATGCTAATATCTACCTAGTGTTACACACGTTTTTAACGTCACCTAACTCTAATATAACTTCAGAAATAAAATAACGGTTTAATCGAGCATAACTTAGCAACCACCAATACCTAATATAATTCCTCAATTAAATCATTGTTCTTTTTTTTAATAAAGAATAACTGCCCCTGGTAAAATACACTGCCGTTCATACTCACATTTGCAAGGGAGCAATCCAAAACAGATAAGTCTATATTTAGTTAAAGACTAAAGGGATTAAATAAGGGATAAAATTTGGTAGGGTCTTAGAGCATAACAATAATAAAATTTCGAAATGTAGGTAACTTTTCCAAGATCTTTCATGTACTCTGGAATACTTACAAGTAGAATTTCTAAAGTATTGATAATTTCCATAGAAGTTTTACTTGTTTAAAATCAAAATTACAAAGAAAAGTATTTCTGATTGTTTTTCCTTACAAAAAGGAAAACATATAAAATGAAAAGGGTGGGCCCTAGGATTGAGCCCTGTGGGACGCCGTAATTATTTTGTTTAATATACGGGATGCTTCATTTAAAATAACACCATTTTCGGCTAAACAGGAAATCTGATTCGGATATTAATATACACATGGAATCCCCAATTTGGAGTTAATTAATTGTGAAAAATCTTATTAATCCAGACGTTTCTCTAACCTATAGGAGAGGGTGGGGCAAGATGGGGCCACGAGGCATGATGGGGACATCGTCTTATCTACAAAACGGCAGTAAGCATCTGTCAAATAATAGCAGTCCTAATATTGACAAGTGCTGTTTTATGTTTGTTGTAATGTAGGAAACTTTACTAGTCGTAATAACAAAGTTATTGCTGTTTGCGCGTGAACTTTGCTATTTCCAGAATTTCGTTATTATTTTGATGGTGAGTTCAACGGCCAGTATCGGAAGCATAAGTAAATTATTTACAACTATACTTTTTTGTGCTTATTAATTGACATGTATTGCATGTATTTTCTATAGTGTGTTTTTTGTTTATTTCAAATATTTAATATGTTAATATAACATAACCAGAAAATGCCCCAAAGAGGCAAGATGGGGCTGTTGGTATGGGGCAACATGGGGACATCATTATCTCACTCTTCAGTCTGATCCGTTATGCCTGGGTGTGCCATTATGCTTTCTCGAAGACATAATGCCTATTTCTCATGTTAGGAATAAAGTACAGGTTCAATCAAAGCGTAACAAGGGAAAGACAACAATCCTTACAGCACTTACGTATAAAAATCTGCTACAAGAAAATAGAAGTCTGGAGAATCCTAAGGCAACTAGAAGTGCTGAGGAGAGTTAAAGGAAAAAAATGACAAAGAAGAAAACAGAAGAGACCAAGAAGCCGAATTCTCTAAGGAAAGCAAGGAGATAGATTTTTAGAAAACGTCAAGGAAATAACCAAGTTCTTCTGTTGAGGAAGATGACGCTCAATGTTAGTATTGTAAGGGGAAGTATTCATACAATGCCATCGCTGGCGAGGTTGAGTACATAGAGGCTGTGCGAATAACGTGGATGAGTTCGTCTTCTATTGTCTCAATTGTGAAGATTAAGTTTAATATTCTTATCATTATTGTATTTTATTTTATTTTAAGTAGTTCCGCTTTAAAGACTTTAAGCTTTGTTCCCGTATGTTTTTAAGAATATTTTAAGAATCTATTTTTTTTCACCTATTGCCTAGATTTATGGTACGACCCATTCTTAACTGGAACCCCATCTTGCCCCCATGGTGGGGCAAGATGTTGTATTTACACATTTTTTTTCAAAATTTTCTCACAACATCAAGAGTACCCATCGAAAAATTGTAAATACATCCATCAGCAGATAAATGTTTAAAGATTACAACAAGCGTACTTAGAACCTTGTATATGAATTTGAAATCCTGATACAGCGTTCTAAAGCTTAATGTTCCCATCTTGCCCCACCTTCCCCTATGTATATTTATAAGGGTTTATAAAATATTCTAGCAAAAATTGTTGCTGCGCGTTCTTAATGGCACACAGCGTAACACTCGACAAAGTTTTCAGAAACTTATCTATCAACATCTTGGGAAAAGACAGATTTTCTTTCCGCTTTCTCATATACAGCGCCCACATTCGCAGTAATTCTACCTACATCTTAGGCGACCGCAAAACGAGAAGCTCATAGCACTTACCAGATCCAACTGTGTCTTCTGCGTTGTGGTAGCGCGGGGCAGGGGGGCACCAGCAGTTGAGAGCCGCCCTCCGGGGGCCCCAACCGCAGTTCCGGCACCTTCAATTCCCCACTGCCGCCACTCATCTTGCTATATCTCCTGCGCTGGTACAGGTAGATCTTGCATGGTGGTTTTGTTGCCGCAGGTGGCGATGTACCTGTGCCTTCCAACTTAGCGCCTCTGTGATCGACTTGGCCGATAGGCAGGGGGGGGGGGGTGCTTCAGTCCACCGACCGCCGGCGGGGACTATTGTCTGCGATTAAGTCAGAAGAATAGTCTTGGCGATATAGTTAGGATTTATTTGTTGATGATGCTGGTGTGTGCGTCGATGTCTGTTAGGCGATTTAGCACGCTTTACACTTGATATGCAGATGTTTCTATTGCATAATTCATGAGAGCGGAAAAACGCTAGTTCGCGCTAATATAGTGTGATGTATGTATTTATGTATGCACGGTAAACAAATAAACATGTGTGCGCTGGGATTCGGAGAATCAGAGACGAAACGTAAATAAATGATTGTGACTGTTTTGTCAGGCATGCTGTTGAAAATTAGATCTGTATTTTATTGTGTGTCGCAATAAAATCGCAGCTAAGTAAACTGTAATGCATTCATTATTTGTAATAAATCATATCAAAACAAATACCTATGCAGTGGGGCAATTCGATCGCGAAGGGTAAAATCATCAATCGTGATTTTTACGGCAATATTTATTCTGGCATCTATGGAAAGGATAAGAAGTTTTGCAACACAGTCATTTAATAAACTTTGTTTATAACATAAGATACTAACTGGCTTTTTAAGTATTGCATTAAAGTTTTTCTGTTGTTAAAAAAAATAATTTCCCGATGGAATGACAACGAGTAATATTTCATACAGACGGAAACAAACTACTACTGGGGAATCCCACTAGGACTAAGCGAATTTTCGAAAAGGGATAAGGTGAAAAGAATCAATTGTCATTCATTCTTCACCGTTCCTTTTTTTGACTTTATGAAAGTGTTGGAATAACAAAGAGTAAGGGGAAAATTAACCACTCATGGGGTAATACCGATCAGTTTGAAAAGTAAAAGAACAAAGAACATGCTCATAGAAAACGTAGAAATATGACATATTCATGTTTCTACGTTGGTTTTATTGAAAATTATGGCGAGAAACTATAAAAAAAAAAAGTATGGCCTGGCGGGAGACAGCAATATAAACCAAATACCTCCAAAGCGCTATCAGGACAGTAAATAAGCATACTTCATCCATTATGAAAGCATCAGAAATAATGGGTGCCATATTCATTTACTTGTAATTGGCGAAAGCTGTTGGGGGATGCGAAGGCATGAATTATTATTATATATTGCTATTATTGTTATTATTATTTTACTTCAGAATACTTTAAAGAACCGCTAGTTTCTAAGGAAGAGAAAAGATGACTTTTGTATTTCTCCAAGTTGACGAAATTTAGGAAATTTTCAAAAACCAAATTATCCAACTGGTCATAGAAGGGGAAGCTACGTTTTTGAACTGAGAAGGAAGCGCGTTGAATGAAATTTTGTTTTAGTTTTAGTTTATTGAATTATTATAGTTTATGTCATTATTTATCTGTTTGCCATTTCTATAATACATATTTCTGTTATTTCCGTAAGTTTACTTTTTAAATTCAATTTTTGTTATCAGATTTACCTCGTGTAGCTTTCAAATCGGTTTTATTAGAAAATAGATGGGTGATTGGAATTGACCCTATTATGGGGCAAAACGATCCGCTTGATGTTTAAAAAAATAGTGTTTTAATACATTGGGTTAATATACATGATGGCATGTGTAGCTAAAAGATGGCACCCCGGGTTTCGGAAATTTAAATGTGTATTTTTATTTATTCCAAATCAGCCTTGTCAAAACAATGATAGAGTTTCCACAATTCTAATATTTGTTTATTTTGCTAAGAATTTTATAGTTTTGTTTGAGTATTTTATTGTTCAGTTGTATATAGTTAATTTCATTTATTTGTACATTTTGCGTGTACCAGTATTGTACATAGTTTATATGCTAGTTTTTTTCTTTGCGATGCGTTGCGCCGTCATCACACGCAAACAGATGTAAATTTCATATATATGCGAGTGTTACCCTTGAGGCCCGGGCAGTTACCAGACGGACGAGCGCGAGGTCTGTTTTGTTTTGTTTCTTGATTACCGTTTCTGGTAATTCGTTTTAAGTTTAAGATGTAGTTCGTTGCTTTGAAATTTTTAAAATCGTCCATCTAGTAATTCGTTTATTAATTAGTGTTATATCGTTGTGCACAATTTACATGTAAGGCTCTTTAATAATATTCGTTTTAGAAGTGATCGCGTTTAGAGTTTAAATTTTCCGTTTTTTTGTAGTTTTCAAATTAATTTTATTTTAATCACCTCGGGGTAGGTGAAGTGAAGCTGTGAGCTTGATTTAAATTTCATTTTTTATTTTTTGGGTTGTTTCTCTACGTTATTTGAATTAAATTTTAGTTTGCTTTGAATGTTTGAAACCACGTGGATTTTTTTTTGTGGTATAAGAAAGTCCTTCTAGAACGAATTCACCATTTTGTTTGATAAAGGATTTGCATTGTCCTTTTTAATTGTAGAGTCTTATGCAGGTTTGTTTTTTTGCCAGAATCTTATATTCATGGTTTTAATTTTTCCTGTAATTTGTATCAAATGTTTTTTTTTCTTTTTTTCTTTTTATACAATAAATTAAATGATTGTAAATATCATTTTAAAATCACAGTTTCTTTTATTTTTGAATCAGTCATTTCAATTTTTGGGGATTTTAAAGAAAGTCAATTTTGCAAACGCCCACTATTACTTTTTATAAAAGTTAATCTGAGATATAAGAATCTCTGGCGCCCTTTTAAATTCATTTTTGCTGAGCTAGCTAAATTAATTTTGTCATTTTTAATTTCTTTAAACTTGTATGCTTGGACAATCAGTTCACAGTATTTAGAAAATTTGCCGCTGGCCGAAATTAAACAAATCTTTTACTAACATGACGGCGTACCTCCTCATAACCGTCACTTGGCTAGAAATTTTTTGCAAGAGGTATTTGCTGATCAGTGGATAGCTAACGATGGACCCTTTTTATGGCCACCTCGCTCCCCGGATTTATCAGTTCTGGATTTCTTTCTATGGGACACAATAAAGAATCGAGTATATTACAATCTACTAACTGCCAAAATGATCAGAGCAAGACATGCATTTGAAGTATTTTGGTCATTTGTATTATTCGTTTAAATACCGAGTGGCAAAGGTATCACATGTTTTTGTTGTCACTTTATTGCATTCTCCATAAATAATGAAGAAATTTTAAGTAATCTACGTATAATTTAACCGTATTGTTTGTAATTGAAAACTAAGTGACATTTGATCAATGCTGAATTGTTTGCCGAATAGTCATGACTAACTTAGATATACCAAAGCAGGATGACATTTTAAAAAACCACTATTTTACTAATTATCTTAAAAAGTATCCATTTTAGATGCGTAATGAATATAGCAGCATTAATATAAGGTATTACTTTGTTAATACTCCGTAAACTTATCACTGCGCAGTTTGGTAGGTACCAGTAATAGACATCGCTTGTTTGTTGTCGTATATCATGACTTGCAAATATATAATAATTGACGTATATTATTAACAATTAAACAAAATTTATTAATAAAAATACGAAACCATCAGTAAGAATAAATATTTGACGTATATACAAATAGATACTTTGATAGTTATGAAAGTGAATAATATCACGAGAGAAATAATTTTACTTGCTTAAAAACCAATTGGTTTTCACATCTTTCAAATATTTTATGTAAAAAGTGCTAATATTTAAAAAAAAAACAAGGTTATTGCTTGTTTGTTATGGCTTGCTAATATTTAATGTCTATATTCTCGATACCTAAACGATATTTACCAATAAATAGGAACTTAATAACGTTAAATACCGGATGTATAAATACTTTCATAGATGTTACAAATAGCGACAAAGAATGCGGATAACTTAAAAAAAAAATTCACACCTATTTCGAAATGTCCTGCACGTATATTTCGTAATGATCAATATTTTTAAACCTAATTGGATGAATTGCCAGATTTATTTTAAAGAAAAATGAGTATTTCCCAACTCAAATCGTAATAATTCATCTCTGCTATATTTAAAAGCTTCCCCGGTATGCTTTTTTTTTGTTATAGAATTCCGCTCGCTTGTAGCTCTTAAGATAATTAATCAACGTCGATCATGGTGAATGACACTTCTTTGTTATTATTATACGTAAGCCGTTAAAGCTGGTAGAAATATGTGGCGATTTAATTCGTCTATATTCAATTTGGATTGAATAAAATGAACGCTTCTCTAAGTCGTGGTATTCCTGACATCCATTATGAATATAATAATCAGTGGCGGCTCGTGATAATATTGAGTGGTGGGGTCAACTCCCTCCAATTTTATTAATTTTGCAAAGTATTGAATCAGTTTAGTTCAGCTTGCAGTAATTAATTGATACCTCATTCATTCATTCATTCATTCAGGTTAGGGTGGGCACTTGATGTCCGGGCACTTGAGCTTGGTGCTCATTGTACCATCCCTATTGATTCTCTTATTTCTACTCGAGCAGCTTGGTGTTCTCTATAAAGCCCAGCATCTTGCCCAGTGGAAACTTGAGGACTTTCGAGGGCTCCAATAGATCTCTCCCGAAATATTTCTGCCTGAGTACCTTCAGTTCCTCACATGTGCAGATTACATGTGAACTCGTTTCTCCTGTAGCTCGCATCTTCTACACCACGGTTCGCTTACACGGCCTGTGTTTTATAGATGCTTTTTCAGAGGGCAGTGTCCAGTTACCAACCCAGTAATGGTTTTAACTTCTGTCTTACTGCGCTTGAGTAGGTTATCAGAGAAACTACCATCCCCATCCCCTATCAGCGTTTTGGTATGGAGTTGACCTTCAGTCGACCTCCATTTCTTTTTACTTTCTTTATCTAACCAGGTCCAGATCTCCCTTCTTGCGGAATCCTTAGTAATCCCACATACGGGCTCTGGACCCATGAAGTGTCTCTTAGAGCTCTCCTTGGCTAGTTCATCAGCGATTACGATATTTATATCCTCATGTCCCGGCACCCAGATTAGAGACACCCTGTTGTCTCGTGCCAGTGCATTCAGGGATTGTTTGCAGTCTCTAACTAGTTTTGACCTAGTTACAGGGTTTGAGACTGCCTTAATGACAGCCTGGCTGTCAGTCATTATGTTAATTTTCCTCCTCATGCAGCCTCCTTTTGCAATCATTTCTGCACAGGCTGCAAGGGCGAATACCTCTGCCTGGAAGACCGTTGTATGTTTCCCCAGGCTTATGAATATCCTTTGATTACGACTGGGCCCGCAAATACCGGCTCCTGTCCCCTGGCTGGATTTGGCTCCATCCGTGTACCAGTTTTCGTTAGCAGTGATCTCACTACGCGCCTGGTCTCTGTTCGGTATGGAGATTTTCACCTTTTCAGTGAAGATAATTTCGGGTGCCATGCTGTCCGTGGGTATTTGTAGCAATGGCCCGTCCAACAACGTGCCCGTAGTATAAGTGTGTCCTCCCACCCTAAAGTTGGGATGCCACAGGTTGTTGACTTTCAGTCTAAGGATCGCATTCATTGCCTCTAATTGATACCTCTTATTGCTAACTAAAAATTTAATGTAGATAAATTTAGAAGCAAATTTAAAATGAAAAATACATTAAATTCTTATCGGGAATACTTGTCTACCTAAATATAAATACTAACGTATTAAAATGATAGGATCATTAGACAGGGTGTGCCGCAGGGTAGTATATCCGGTCCTTTTTTATTTATAATATACTTTAATGATTTATACAATATTCCAAATATCTTAAATCAATTAACGATACTACAGTTCGAATAAAGGGCAATTACGTGGGCGACATTTGCGATATACAGGAAGTATTGATATCAAAAATATTGAATAATGGCTACACGCTAACGACTTAAAAGTTAATTATGCTAATTAATGTAATGTAATGTATGTAAATAGAAGGGTGGTGTTACACTGCGACCTAAAAGATCTATTGTGTCCCCTATTCTTGCTGCTTTACAGCTGCCTTCCCAATCCTATTCCTGTTAGAAAGTGTAGGATGTCAGAGGGCCCCAGTCTATAGGTAAGCCTCCCTCTTCGATTTCACATGCTCCCAGGTGCAATGCCCTCGAGTTGCACAGTGCTACGCAGTTTGAGAGGAGGTGGATGGATGTTTCATCCTGTTCCCCAAAAATCTGCACTCAGGATCTTTTTCCAATCCAAGCTTACTCAGGTGTCCTTTCAGTCTACAATGACCTGAAAGTATTCTTGTTAATACGCGAACATTGTTCTTACTCAGGTTCATGCATTCTGTAAACCTCTTCTGGTTATAAGTTCCCAGAAGAATTTTACTTTGCCTCATTCCCTGGAGATTTTCCCAGTAACTGGATTTTCTCTGCTCCATTTCTATTTTTAGTTTCTTCAGTATTGTACTGCTACTTAACCCGCAAAAGAGTTCAGGCCCTACAAAAGGCATTCCTGCCCCTTTTTTTGCGAGGTTATCCGTTATTTCGTTTTCTTCCACTCCTATGTGACCCGGAACCCACAGGAGGGTTACTTTATTTCTTTTGCCTAGCTCATTTAATTTCCCTAGGCATTCCCAGACCATCTTAGAATTGATTTCATATGAGCTCAGTGCCTTGATGGCTGCTTGACTATCAGACATGATGATAATCTCCTGCTTCCGATAGTTCCTATCCATATTGAATTGAACACATCTTCCAATAGCGTGTATTTCCGCCTGAAATATACTTGGGTATTTTCCCAAGCTTTCGGAATATGTGGTTCTAGGCCCATATATTCCTATTCCAGTTCCTTCTGCCGTTTTGGAGCCATCAGTATACCATTTGATGGCATTTCTATTCAAGTTCAAGATGATGTTATGATCCCACTCGCTCCTGTTACTTAGCTTTATGGTGAATTCCTTCACAAAACTAAATTTTTTTAACATATCATCCCGGGGCATATCCCAAGTTTGATCACTGTCAAGAGATTGAGGCCTATGCCTAATCATTCCTTCCTTGACCATTCTTAGCGCGGTTCTTTTCGCCACGCATTATGCTGATTAACTTTAAGTCGTTTCGATATTCTCCACTCAACAACCTAATCTACTTGACATAGTGTAGAGTTTAACAAAATTGTAACTATCTAACAGTAAGCACTGGAAAGCTTCTCGGCATAATTATAAATAGTAATTTAAAGTGGAAAGAGCACATCAACATGCTCTGCATAATTCTGAGCAGGTTATGTTTTGCTACGCGGCAAATCAAAGATTTGGTTAGTGAGCAGGTGTTATAGTTTATAATAGTTGTTGTTATTCTAGGATTAAGTATGGTATTATTGTTTGGGGAAGCAGTCCCGACTTGGGTCGAGTACTTGTTTACCTAGAAAAAGTTAGTACGTAATATGCTTAATTTAAATTCAACCAATCCTGCAGGGGTTTCTTAAAAAAATGTTATATACTCACAGTAATTGGAATATACAGGGTGTATCAAATAAAAAAGTAAATTTTGCTTGGGTGTTAACTACACGACATATAAAGCACAAACCCACCGTAACAGGATTTCATCATTAAAGAATAAAAAAAAAGTAAAATTTAGAGCCAAATATTCTTTAGTCCGGGCCTGATGCAAGGAAACGTCATGTTAAGCACCCACTAAACGTGGTATTATGTATAAATACATTGCACTCATTTAGTATTATTCTTAATGGTATGCCGTAAGTTCATTTAACGTCATTCTGAATAAATAAAGGCCCTTGTAAAAATAGCAAAACTGAGGCATTTTAAATTTCTTTTTTTTATAAAATAAACATTCGTTACTTGTTAAGAGCATTCTACGTAAGTCTACAAAGTATTATTTTTAATATCCTGATAAGACGTTCGAGTTTCACCGGATATGCGACTTCAGTACTTACAAAAAAACGTAAATATTTTTCTTTGCTTTGGTCGAATCGAGAGTTAGTTGTTAATAAACGGTACCACATGAATCTGAGTTATTTCCTTTGGATTTATTTATTATATAAGCAAAATGAATTGAATCGAATTACAACAGAAATAAATGTAGATACAGAAAATTGCAAACACGCCTTTTTACTATGATATCGCGCGAAAATGAATCTATACATTCCCCGCGCTTTTGCCGATGCATCAAGCTTCGATTTTCTTTATATGAAATCATGATGGTCCTGAAAAGGATCGTTTTTTCGAGACCGGAAGAATTGAAATAAAATGTTCGAAGTGGCTTGCACTCCAAGCGGCGATCCACACAAAACTAACAGCGATAATGGCTGAATAATAGTGGTATGTGGGGGTATACGCGGGACAGCATTTAGGTTGGGCACAGGTGCGGCTCTAGCCCACGGCATTTATAAAATATTTTTTTTTCTCGTTAATGCTTACAGATAGACCCCCTGTGCATTAAGACTTTTTGATTCGATATGGTTACAGCTGCTACATATTATTATATTTACCTCTATATCTCATACACCTTGTATATCCTAGAAATATGACTTTTCTCTTTTAAAAATTAACACATACTGCAAGACTTCACTTTAGTACCTAACTATACGGTACTCGACACAAGGATCGGTACTGTGTCCTAAAACATAGATTAACGCTAAGTAAAAATTGCCCTACTTACGTGGCATTGAAGTTTTATAATAAGTTACTAAGCCATATCGAAGAAATAAGTAATTTAAACCTGTTTAAACAAGCGTGCAACCAATTACTCATTCAAATAGAGCCTTACTCCTGGCAGGAGCAGTATTTTGCACACATTTAATAATACTCATTAAATTAATTACTTGGTTTACATTTATTATTAATTAGTTAAATGCATTTGTATGTATAATTATTTATTTTACTTGCCATTCTTATATTGAATGTAATTATTTAATTAACTAATTTAACGTTTGTTTTTTTTTCTTTTCTGCTTTTTTGTTTCCATTTGTAATCAATAAAACAATAAAATCGACGAAAACATAACACGACACAGAGCATATGAGTTACTTAAGCGTAGCTCGTCTAGTAAAATATAATGGATATCCTAAGCGTAAGCGAACGTATTTCTTACGAAGAATGGGAAACACCATTTTTATTTTCTTTGTTTGTTTACTTAAGACTTAAGCAAATACTTTTTGTCCTCAAAACACTCTTAAGGGGGCGCTAAGATAAGTAGAGAGCACGAAGTCGTTACAAAATAGAAAAGCGAAATTTTTAGAAGTTATAGTTGAAAAAAGATCTGTTTTCAAAAATCAAAATAATCCAAATGTTGCTATAATGATCCTTACCCCGTTTGTCTAAAAAGAAATTTATAAAGTATGGGTGAACTTTAAAAAAAATGAACGATGTACCAGAGGAAAATTATATTGCCAATATAATGATAACCATTTTTCAGAATTCGTAGAAAAACGTGTATTTTTCTTGAAAATTTGGAAATAAGTTTTTGTAGATAAACAAGCAATCTGCAAAGAACACGTGGAAAGAATAACAAAAGCATCCTTTAGCATTTCCCAGTAGATGGCGCTTTTGATTTGGGAGTAATCACTACTCAAATATCAAGTTAAATCCATAATATTACATTTTACCAGAAAACAGGGATATAAAAGTAGCAATGCATAAAAAATGTGTCAAGTAACGAGTCCTTTCAATTAATTTTTTTATAAAATTACTTCCTGATATACAGATGTGTGTAAAGGATTATCTAGCTAAACGGATTATAAGTGATAGAATCATATATACCTATATAACATTATATAAACGAGGGTATATAGTATATAGTCTATGGATATAAACAGCATTTATTTTACTTGGAGTGCTGAGGATTCTTAGAAAAGGCGCGAGTCAGAAGAGGTTGAAACTTTGAACATATGTATATGGCAGGTCGAAATTAGGTGTTCAACATTGTCCCCGAGAATATAAATTTGTTGTTGACTATAGTAAAGTGCTATTACTAATGAACACGTAAAATAGGTAGCGTTTTGAAAAATACACAAGTTGATATGTTTATTCTTCTACAATTATTCCAGCAAATGATCTCTTATACGCTGTCCACGTACCTTACATTACTTGTTATATTGGCTGCGTTGACTAGTTATATACATGTTACAGTATTGTGGAAAATAGCACAAAAATGCTCGAATCTACATTAAAAAAATTACGTTTAATAAATCTAAAATATTTTCCTTTGTGACACTTAATTCTTGGGGAGGTTGGACATTAACAATTAAAGAAGACCAACTTGAACATAATAATATATTCTTTGTTAAAGTTTTGCATGAATATTTATCACTATTCAGATGCATTTTTTCTATACCTGTTTTAAATTGTATGTAAATGTAAAGTTAGATAAGTTTTTGGCATTTATGGGCTAGATATTACTGTATCATTCATCGTTTAGTGCAATTTGAGGATCATAATAATAATGGTAGTGTTTGTTATTTATCAAATTAGAATATAACGTTCTGTTGGCTGCGTATGCGTATATCAAGCAGATAAACCTAAAACTTAAATTCAAATTTTCTAACTTTTTAAAATACGAAGCAAGTATTTGAACATAGATATACGTTTTAAGTAAATACAGAACTTTACATAAGATCAATATTCCATCCCTGGGTAAGAATATCTCGCCCTCGTAAATCTATTAATGCATCTGTTAGATAAGTATGAGAGGGTGTAAAACGACAAAGGTAGGTGCATTTTGGTGAATATAAGTACGCGACAGGCCTCATGCCCTTCGTTGAATGTATAAATATGAAACCTGATATCTTTCTGTCGAAGACAAGACGGTAACATGAAATCGAAGATCTAGTCCATGTAAATAGACAACCCAACTGACTATATCTGGTTTTAAAATTTCGAACCATTACTAGGTAAGCCATTGAAACATAGAGGCCCGCACAACGCAGCGACGTCGTAGCCATTTTGATCTTACGAATCCCCACCATCTAAAGCGCACCCTTAAGATGATTTTTCTCAGGAATAACTCCCTTATTATAATTATTATTTCATTTTTATAATTTTTACCGTGAGAAAGTTATGAATGGTAGTTCATTTTGAAAATAGTGCAATTATTAATTTGCGCGCGATGTCAACATAGAATAATACTACACTTTATTACTATAATTACCTGTATTTATTGCGGTATTTTTACAAAAAATGAACGCTTTTTACCGATTAATTTATGATTTGCAATGGTAAGTACAGCCCCGTGGCTGTTTAAGAGGAGCCGCCACTGATAATCACAAATGCTTTTGTATCGATTGCATTTACGTGATAAAATTGTATGGTAGGATCGGCTAAGGTATAGATAGTGATCTCATAATTTACTCTAAAGCCCGCGGGAAATAAATAAATTAATAAACAAATTCGCTTAATGGAATCCGTATTGTTCGCCATAACACAATAGCGAAGAATTGACTAACGGTAATGACACAATCGAATGAATTACCTAGCTCCGTGACACTAATAGAAGAAACGTATCTTCTTCCATTCCTCACTAACAACTCAAGAAATTTGATTTCATTTAACGGGTAAGCGGTTAATTCTATTTATATAGTCTTGCGTCTTGCTGGTGGATTTGTGTGCAGTAAATGGGAGGCGTTCGTCATTTAACCGCGGAAATAAATTGATTACACCGGCTCGTTTCGCAAGCGCGGATATTTTAATCTAATTGCCCGACGCAATTAGATTAAGAGAATTAGCTTTAGCAGCAACCCACTTTAAACGAATTAATTTTTTTTTTAAACGACGAGAGAAAGTGTACAGAGTCTCTCACGAAATATGGTTTAGATTAAAGTGACAAAGAAGAATTTAGCGTAAACATTTTTAATTCCGAATATGAGCGCTATAAGGCGCTGTTGTGCGGCCAACAACAAATTTAGAATTTTGCTGGTAAAAAGAAAAACAGCTCAGCTGTAACTCTAGTTGCTTCAATATGGGTCGCTCTCCATGCCGGCGTCGTATGTACCCTTCTACGGCCGTTGTCCATGCCTAGACAAAATCGCGATTCATCCGAAACCTGGGAAGGGCACATACTATCATCCGAAATCATTCAGACCAATTAGTCTCACATCTTTTATGCTGAAGACTATGGAAAAAAATTATACACCTAAACATTACAGAAGGAGCACTTGCGAGATATCTTCTGCATCCTCTGCAATGGGCACACCAAAGGGGCAAATCAGGCGAGGCTGCCCTGCATAGTTTGGTGGGAGGACTCGAAAGGAGCCTACATCAAAAGGAAGTTGCCCTTGCAGTATTTTTAGATATCGAGGGCGCCTTTGATAACACATCAACGCCCTCGATCAACCGATCACTAATGGAACGGAACATTGACCACACGACTAGCAGATGGGTTGACTGCATGCTAAGAGGCAGAGTGGTCTATGCCAATATGCTAGATAAAAATATCGCCATGAGGACCACTAGAGGGTGCCTCAAGGGGGAGTACTGTCACCACTGCTGTGGAGCTTGGTCGTGGATGATCTCGTCAGATCATTAAACGACAAAGGAATATGGACGCAGGGGTACGCTGATGACATTGTCATCGTAGCTAGGGGGAAGTTCCCAGGCGTGGTGGCGGGCATCATGCACTGCGAATGGTGGAGGAATGGTCCCTTTCACAAGGACTCTCAGTTAATCCACAAAAAACAAAGTTGGTTGCCTTCACCAACATGAGAAAACTCAATGACCTAGGCGGCATTAGACTGTTTGGGCAGGAGTTACAATTAACCAAGGAAGTAAAGTATCTGGGTGTTACCCTTGATGCGAAACTGAGCTGGAAAAATTACTTAGTTAAAACAACGACCAGGGCTACGCAATTATTCTGGCGCTGCAGGAGAGTTGCTGGCAAAACCTGGGGATTAAAGCCGAAGATGATCCCTTGGCTATATACTGCCGTGATAAGACCAGCGATGACTTACGGGGCAGTAGTCTGGTGGAGGAGGACAGAAGTGTCCTCCGCAGCGAAGCTGCTAACCGCTGTCCAGAGACAGGCATTGCTGGGTATCACTGGTGCAACTAACAGTACAGGGACCGCCTCTCTGGAGACCATTGTGGGCTTCCCCCGCTGGAACTCTATGTGAGAGCGGAGCCAATGAATGCGATCCTTAGACTGAAAGCCAACAACCTGTGGCATCCCAACTTCAGGGTGGGAGGACACACTTATACTATGGGCACGCTGCGGGTACACGGATGGATCCAAATCCAGCCAAGGGACAGGAGCCGGTATTTTTGGGCCAGTCCTAATCAAAGGATATTCATAAGCCTGGGAAACTACAACGGTCTTCCAGCAGAGGTATTCGCCCTTGCAGCCTGTGCGAGAATGATTGCAAAAGGGGGCTACATGAGGAGGAAAAATTATATAATTATGACAGCCGGCTGTCATTAAGGCAGTCTAACCTGTTAACTAGGTCAATCAAAGCTAACAAGGAAAGACAACCAATTCTTACAAGCACTACGTATAAAAATCTACTACAAGAAAATAGAAGTCTGGAGAATCCCTAAGGCAACTAGAAGTGCTGAGGGAGAGTTAATGGAAAAAAAAATGACAAAGAAGAAAACAGAAGAGATCAAGAAGCCGAATTTTGTAAGAAAGCAAAGAGATAGATTTTTAGAAAACGTCAAGGAAATAATCAAGTTCTTCTGTTGAGGAAGATGACGCTCAATGTTAGTATTGTAAGGGGAAGTATTGATACAATGCCATCGATGGCGAGTTTGGGTACATGGAGGCTGTGCGAATAACGTGGATGAGTTCGTCTTCTATTGTCTCAATTGTGAAGATTAAGCTTAATATTCTTATCGTTATTGTATTTTTTTTTATTTTAAGTAGTTCCGCTTTAAAGAGTTTAAGCTTTGTTCCTGCATGTTTTCAAGAATATTTTAAGAATCTATTTTTTTACCTATTACCTAGATTTATGGTACGACCCATTCTAACTCACCTGGAACCCCATCTTGCCCCCCATTTTCAAAATGTTTTCTCACAACATTCAAGAGTACCCATCGAAAAATTGTAAATTCATCCATCAGCAGATAAATGTTTAAAGATTACAACAAGCGTACTTAGAACCTTGTATATCAATTTGTAATCCTGATGCAGTATTCTAAAGCTTAATGTTCCCATCTTGCCGCACCTTCCCCTATATATTTTAACTAGAATCCTAAGAGCAATTGTAAAAAGAAAAAAAGTTTCAAGAAAAAAATAAACATAGGAAGGTTGATTTCAACACCCTGTGTCACTGAAAGTGTTGGGGACTGGCCTATATTTTGCTCGATACAGCCAAATCGCCTTTAGTATTCTACGAAATTTTTCCGGTCAATAATTTTCCACATAACAATGGCTTGTAGTTTATCCTGGGACAGTCCGTATGTAAGTATGCTACATAGGAGAACGTAAAATCAATTTCAACTCTTATAAACTTTTAACCTACACCTACATTCCGAGCTGCAAACATATACAACCTTGAAAGACGATAAAATATACGCAAGCATAATGAATAGCTATCCGTGACCTTTCCTAGTTCAGGATAATGTCAGGATATGTTGTCCCTTAAATAGATCGTCGTCAGCTTAATGACTTTCAGGTGAAAAAGTAACTGCAAGTTCAGAACGAAAGATTGAGAAATGGGAATAAATCTGATAATCATTCTCTTTACAGCATATTAAATTGATCCAACCCTTTATTCATATTGTATTAAAGCAGTTTTATTGAAAAATATTTCAGACTAAAAAATAATTTTGGATAATGATTTGTTGTAAATATATTAAATATATAGTTAATATAAAATTCTCCAAACAATACTTCTGGAGGAATCAATTATACGGTATGCCGGATACAAGTTCAGTTACTCAATGATATACAAATTCAGAATGTAAAGATAAGATACTAAGATACTGTAACCTAGAAGACAACACAACCGTAGTTTATACGTTATCAAAAAGAAAGACAAAATGATGTGTCAATTATGTTCGTATATTAAACATCAGGTGACTATACTTGTAACTCGCTTACGGTATATATACTTTCTAGATATTCACAATCTCATAAAATAATAATGTTTATTTGTATATATGTCTATGAAATCTTTTTTTTTGCTAGCAAATTATAAAATCAACTCAAAAACAGAGATCGTTTTTCAATAAATGATCTTTGCAAAATCGGTATCAAATGAAAGAGAATTATCTTTATTGTAACTGAATAAAAGTGTGAAATGAAAAGCTATGGTGTGTTGCGCAGCTATTTTATGAAAACGTCAAAAAGTTAATCGAATTATGTTAATAAATAAATTGGCTTCCTTTTAATTCATTTTTGTTAATAAACAATTCGAAATATTTCAATTTAAATTCAGTTCCTGGGCACACTAATACGATATTTGCTAAACTGGGTTATGCTAAAAAAATATACAATACAATGCATGAATAGATAAATAGTATTGATTTATGGTTTTAAAATGTGGATTTTGCCAAGAGTTGAATTTCGCATTCAGTGAAATGTAAATTCTCCTTCATATTATTTGGATAATAAATTAATGAATGACTTTTATGACCCAAAAAAAAATCGCAAAGTACTACCAACAGGGCTTTCGCAAAGAGATAACAAACAAAAGGCGATAAAAAAAGTCTAATGCCCTTCCGATGGAATTTTAAAAATTGGTTTTTGTTCGTATATAATTCCGTTTCGATATATGACTTGATGTTATTATGTAAATATATAGTAAATATTAAACAAGTAATAAAATAGAAATTTTGAGTGATGTTCTATACATCCACTAGAAAACAATATCTTTTATTCAAGGAATTGCAAACTTTTTACAGTGAGAAATTAACAAATGAATGTATTAAATGTATGCTATTAACTGTAATAATTAGGAGGAATTTTTCGCAAGAAAAATGTTTCTCCTCATGCAGGATTCGAACCAACACCCGAACCAACATCTTCTCGCTTACCGGACGAGTGCTTTACCAATTAAGCTAAGAGGAGATGTAAGTTCGAGCGATTAACCGAACATACGTCGATATTAGTTCTTGAAAAGCCGGCAGGACGGCAAATATGCAAGGATTACAAGCTTTTTACAGAGAGAAATTAAGAATTGCTTCATTGGTAAAGCGCTCGTCCGGTAGATGAGAGGACAAGCACGTATACAACTTGAGTTTATAGGGGGGAGAGGAGGAGGGTAATAGAGATGATATTTTTATATTTTTATTAGATACAATTTCAATAGTGTCATCATGGGAGGGATAATTACACAAAAAAAAGGAAAAAAAGAAGGATGAATGTTCGTCTTTAAATGTAAGTTTTTGATTTACAAATAGTTTTCGTAGGCTCATAGGGGAAAGGACACATTATTAATTTTTTTTCGTATTACATGTTAATAAAATTTCTTGTAAATGTTATCGGTTCATTTTTGATGTAAAACTGTCACATTGCCAAAAAAATAAGTTGAACAAATTATTGCTTTCAGGTACTATAAACAAAAATGTTAAAATAAGTCGGGCTTAATTTTTAGAAATATCCATTCATATAAACTTTAATTTTGGCTAGGTAGATACACCTTTGACACATACCGCAACAGGTATTATAAAATCAGCTCGATTCATTTCACTAGCAACGTAAATACATCTAAATGTTGCACCAAGTACATTTATCAGATTTACCAGATTATTGGTGCTAGCTGTTTCATTATTAGATTTAGATCAGAAGGTTTGTTTAATGCTGTGCGCCATTTCTGCATTATCTGTGGCTACCATGGTTGACTTTACAACGTCGCCAATTGAGTAGCTTGTCGGAATTCCCTGATAATGCAGAATGTTACCACCAGAGGCAGCACTTCACGATAAACTTCTACTTATTTTGTATTTTCGATAATACTGGTTTATTTATGCCGTATTTTAAATTTTATTTTTATAGAAATGCTTAAAAAGTTACTGCCAACTTTACTAAAGCCATAACTAACAGCTTCTTGCGGGTTTCGCCGTGTGTCAAAACTTTCGCTCGACGTTTCGCTGTTCATACTGACAGCTTCTTCAGGATAACTGAACTGATTCTCCATGGTCCGACATTCTTCTTATATATGCCCCTGGTGCATCCAACCGTGTAGTTTCCGCTCCATTGACCGTGACGGTTCGTAGTAGGCTCTTCCCCGTGTTGCTAAGGTGGTACCCTTCTTCTCTGTTAACGGTTTTATTCTTCTCTACTTCTATGGCTTCCCTGATGAGTCTTTTTCCGTAGTTCTTGGTGGTAGTTATTACTTTTACATTCTTGAAATACATTTTGTGTCCGGTGTCGTGCATGTGTTCTGCCACCGCTGATTGCTCGGTCATTCTTAATCTTGCGTCCCTCTCGTGTTCTTTTATTCTTATGTCGATGGCTCTTCCTGTTTGTCCGACGTAGCACTGTCCGCATTGGCATGTTATCTTGTAGATATCTTCTGCGCACCCCTTGGGTATCTTATCCTTTGCGGTCGGTAGATACTGCTGGATCGACGTTGCAGTCCCGAAGCGTACTTGTACGTTACGTTTCTTCAAAATTCGGCCTACTTTTTCGGTGACTCCTGCTATGTAAGGTAAACACGCCATCCCTCTTCGTGGTTCTGTAGTTGTCTCCAGTGTCGTCTTCTTCTTAGTGGTTCTCCTTATGTCGATGTCAGTGTAACCATTCTTCTTTAGTGCTTTCTCCAAGTGTATCTTTTCACTGGTAAGATGTTGTTCGTCACTGATGGTTTCGGCTCTGGATAGCAATGTTTGTATTAATGTCTTCTTCTGCATCGGATGATGGTGAGATCTTGCATGCAGATATCTATCGGTATGCGTCTTTCTAAATACTGCGTGCTGTAGCATTCCCTCTTTTGTTTTCTTAACCATAACGTCCAGGAAAGGGAGATTTCCATGTTGTTCTTTCTCCATGGTAAACTTGATGGCTGGGTGCTGTGAGTTTATGTGTTCCAAGAACTGTTGTAGTTTTTCTTCTCCGTGTTGCCATATTACAAAAGTGTCGTCCACATATCGCAGCCAACACTTAGGTTTCATATCGCCGGAACTTAGGGCTTCTTCTTCAAATGCTTCCATAAACAAGTTGGCTATTACTGGTGATTTACTAAAGCCATTTTTTTTTAAGTTTTAACGCGAAAAATACAAAATGTAATTCCTTTATCGATAAACTATCATAATTCATTTCAAACTAACTACAACAAGTATTTAACTGTAACTATACTAACATATCGTTCTGACATTTGACATAAAACTTTTATTGTAAACACAGTAAATTCCTCCATAATATAAAAATGTCTATAAAAAGTGTAACTTTTTTATTTAGGTAACACCATGGCGTAATTTTTTTGCATGTCAGTGACGTGATAGCAAAAATTTGCACATCAGTCATTTGCGCGGACAACTTGATTATAACCGCATACATATGCATGCGAAAATTCCCTTTTGATATATATAGGTTACGCATCAGCCAAAAAGGAAAATTAAGTTTTTCCAGCGGCATTTCGATGCTGTATTTTTCATACAAATTTATCAAAATACTTGTTGTACGTTGTCGGTAATATTTCCTCTCGATTGGGGTAATTAAAAAAAATGTGACGTAAAACCATAATCTATCGGACGGGCAGAATAATTAAAACTCTGGGTAGAGACTTTAATGTACTGTTTTATATATGTAGAATGCGCCCGTGCTGGTATAAGTGTCGAACAATGTAATCGGAATTATTTATTCGTCACACGCAATAACAATACGACATAGCGCACGCTGTTCGCCTGATACGTAATGTCAACCTTGAATTATTTGGTCCGTCTCATATCTTTAGCTATTTGTAACTGTTTCTCTTCTTGTATATATTATTATGTATGCAGAGCGTTTAATTTCTTACGGTATAAATTGAGTGTAAGTACAAAAAATAGATAAGACCAGGCAAAATCGGCACACTTCTTAATATCTAACGATTATTTCGTTAATTAATAGATTAAAGTTCTTTCCAATCTTGAAAAAATATATTATGTATAATTTATACTACATGTTTCGTTTTAAAGTTTGACCATATTCAGGCATCAGTAATATCGTCAAATATCACTGGTTGGCAAAACTAATCGTCTTTTCATTTTGTATATCATTGAAGGTGGATTAATATTTAACTAGATAAATAGAAAAATAGAAAATGAATGAGCTGAAGACCAAAGTCTTTAAATGTTAATTACTACGTACGTGTTTCTCTGTTTCAAAGAAACAAAAACTTCAAAAACTTTATACAGGGTATTCCACCTAAGTGGTTCATTAAAAGTTTATGATGTTCTATTATTTACTTATATTTGACATTTTGGCACCAGTATCTGTTCGATTGGAACTATAAATGTAAAATACCTTAACCAAAATATCACTTCCGGTTGACCGGAAATGGATGTCAATTTTCTTATTTTAAATAGAATGATATAATGTTTTATTCATTTTTCGATTCTGCAACTATAAGTGAGTCAGTTTTCATTAGCTATTCCTATAGCTACATGTTGCCGTTTTTGAGTTATTTAAGTTTTTCTTTTTTTTTAGTCATAATCATTGCATCATTGAGAAATTAATATCTCGGTTAATACTGCAAGTAGAGATTCCAAATTTGCTATGTTATGAATGTAGATATAACTCTAAGAAACGCTAAGCACACTTTACATTCTAACATACAGGGTGTTCAAAACTGAGGAACAAAGTGACATATTTTCAAATGCAGAAAACTCATTTTTTTTTAAATAGAACACTCTGTATTTTAATTCGGAATTAAGAAGTAAATATCATCCCCTATCACTTTTATCTGCATTTCCTATACCTATCTTTAATAGATTTTGAGATATGAGCGACTTTTTGTTAAACAGGCTAAATATTCTTTTTTTTTTAATAGAACACCCTGTATTTTAATTCGGAATTAAGAAGTAAATATCAGCCCCTATCACTTTATATCAGCATTCCCTATACCTATCTTTAATAGATTTTGAGATATGAACGACGTTTTGTTAAACAGACTAAGTAGCCCTATCTTTGCGTGTTTGTAGCTGGCTCTGAATGGGATTAATGTCAAATTCATTGACTAACCGAAAGTGTTTATGTATATCATTGTAATTACACTTTCGTACAACGCAATATTAATAGAAATGACTATTCGAACAGACATTCTTGTATGGTTATTCAAAAATAATACATGAATTTAACATTAATCTCTTTCAGAGCCAGCTACAAACATTTAAATATAGGGCTATACTTAGTCTGTTTAACAAAAAGTCGCTCATATCTCAAAATCTATTAAAGATAGGTATAGGGAGTGCTGATACAAAATGATAGGGGATGATATTCACTTCTTAATTCCGAATTAAAATACAGGGTGTTCTATTTAAAAAAAAATGAGTCTTCTGCATTTGAAAATATGTCACTTTGTTCCTCAGTTTTGAACACCCTGTATGTTAGAATGTAAAGTGTGCTTACCGTTTCCTAGAATAATATCTACATTCATAATATAGCAAATTTGGAGTCTCTACTTGCAGTGTTAACCGAGATATTAATTTCTCAATGATGCAATGATTATGACTAAAAAAAAAAGAAAAACTTAAATAACACAAAACGGCAACATGTAGCTATAGAATAGCTAATGAAAACTGACGTATTTATAGTTGTAGAATCCAAAATGATTAAAAAATTATATCATTCTATTTAAAATAACAAAGTTGACATCCATTTCCGGTCAACCGGAAGTGAATTTTGGTTAAGGTATTTGCATTTATAGTTCCAATCGAACAGATACTGGTGCCAAAATCTCAAATATAAGTAAATGATAGAACATCATAAACTTTTAATGAACCAGTTACGTGGAATACCCTGTATATAGGTCACTTTCTTACCATAACTTGCTTTAAATATAGTCATTCTGGCGCCAAAAAATTAATTAGACAAATTATCATTGTATAACAATAATTAATAGAGTAATATTTCACTTCAACTGTGTATCTAGAAAATAAGTCAAACAGTAGCATAACAAAACCTTTTACGGATATATTAAAGAATCTTTTACAAAAAAAACATTATTGCTTGCTAACTTTAAATCTTAGAAATTGTTAAAACCACAGTTATCAATACAAGTTAACATCTAGTAATTAATTTTTCTTATATCTTACTTCCTCCTAAATATGTTCATTTATCACTGACTTAGGGAATATATTTAACGTTCATTAAATAGCAACTGATGCGTGTTGTTACGTAAGATAACATTTATTTGGCAAAATTGTGCACGATTTTCGCTTTTTTTTATGCTACCTTAACTATCAAATCAACTTCCTTGTTTACATCACGCGCTGATCGACCTTGATATTTGTGATTTAATTTTCTAATATTCGCAAACATCATTATTCTCAAAACACGGGGGTTTCTGTAAGAATGCGAACTGGCCTCTTATAGTTCCTAAAGATTGTTTCGTATAGAAGTGAATTTGAACAATTTAAGTATGTGACACAGATTGTTTGCATATTACTAAGAATTGTTGGTTGATATAGCTTCATTGCTGTTATGCATTAAATTAAATTATAGTATTATTTAATAAAAATATCTTACATTCGAGTCAATCCTAATTTCGCTAGATCTGATAATTTTTCCATCCGATTTTCGTGATTTAGCGAAAGTATATCTGCTTATATGTTCTCCAGCCATGCTGATTTAGTTTTTGTGACTTTACTTACTTTCAAAGTATTTAGAAGATGACTTGGAATACCTTTCATACGGAAAACCACAGTTATATGCGATAATAGATTCACAACATTCGCACTTGTCTACTATATCAAGAAACTGTTACAAAAAGTAGCAGCTTCTTTTGATATTGAATAGCTGTTACAAGATAACCATTTATTTCGTAGCAACTCATCATTAATAATAGAAAGTAACGTTATGCTGCACTGCCCTACACCTGTAAAAAAGTTGCATAATCCATGTAAAATCGTTGGTAACAAGTTCTACAATTTAACAGTAATTTGCTTCGTACGAAATTTCTACATCTAGTAAATTAACATGCTGAGTGTGTTCAAAATGTACTGAAAATTCGTATGTAATTTTAGAGGACTCTATATTTACCGCACGAAGTATTTTCATAGGATTTTTATAAAGAGAGCAACAATAATTCTTTATACACCTAATAGGTCATAACTGAATCGTCAACCAGGATCAAGAATGAACCGCTTACCGAAACTACGATTGTTTGTGAGTACATGATATCATTGAGCCAATATAGTTCGACAAACGAATAGAATTACTACGCGCACAGATAAATAATCCAATACCAATCACTGCGGCGTATGAATTCGTATTTTCCATGATTTATAGTTTTAAACACCCGAAAATTCAAGTAAAAACAAATAAATATGAGATCTCATATTTTTACAGCGAAAATAATAGTTCAACATAGTAAAATTACTTTAAAGTGCACTAATACCCAAAAAAAAATGTCAATTTTACCTTTTAAGTAATTTTGAGAGTAATACAAATTGTACGTGTTTTTTCTGTATTTCCTTTTTGAAGTTTTGCTTACATCTTAAACTTACATGAAGAAAGCTATAAATTTTACCGAAATTTCTTTTTTCCCATGTTCATATCCTACGAAAAAAAACATGTAAAACCAAGTTTACGTGATTTATTGTGGTAAATTCACAAAACGTATTACATGTAATATTTCTGATTACCATGGCAAAATTATGTAATTTTTTTACAGTGTACTCTATCACACGTTTCAATCCCGGGCACTTCCTATTATCGCTCTGTACAGTTCTCGTAGTCGAACAAGCATTTGAGAGCGATTGTTAAATGATCATTATCATAGTAATGTAATTTATTAATCTATGGTATGGCAGTATTACGATGAATTATATGCTCATCTTTTCTGCCTAATCGATTTCCAATATAAACTGGAAGCAATTAAGGATATTAAGTACCTACTTAATTATGCATATCATTCCGTGTGTTCTAATTTATTAACAGAAAAAAAAAACCGACCACATTATGTATTTTTAAAATAAAAAATCTCAAGTTGCTTATTAATATCCCGAAAATCGATCACCGCATCAAGAATTAGCATCCCCAATGTGAATTATGCATAGTGGATAAAGTAATAAGAGTTTTAGCGTTGAAAATAGCACAGTGAAATTAAAGCAAAAAGTTCTAGTGGTTGGTAATTTGTTAAGCAAGTTCCCGTAACAATAGAAAGACTATCCTTCGAACGCCTTTTGTTTGAAACTTTTAATTTAAAGTGCTGCTATACAGAGGCACGTCTATTGCTTATACACTGTTGGCCATGCATCTTAATTCATCGAAGTAGAAACTGATGGGGAATCTATTATAAAATTTTAATTTTAAATTTTCCATTTAAAATTTAATGGGTGGACTAAAATTTTGTAATTTCCATGTTTTAAACATTTTATTATGTACTATTACGAATGGATAAGTGAATAAACGTGAAGATAAACAGAACAAAATGAAATACGCCTTTCGAAAGGCAACCAACAACTGAGGAAAAGGATGAAAAAACAGTAAATACAGAGAAATTTGTTTTATTTACCTGGGCGATTCAAACAAGAGGACTGTATTATAGACTCGTTCCATTACTTACCAGAGTTTATTATCACTGCGTATTACGGCCTTTTCCGAACCGGAGGCATTGCGGCATAATTTCGATGTATAGATTTCTTATAGCAGAAAATATTTTTCCTGGTGACTTTACCATTTCAACATATACCCCTTTCGGATGAAATGTTTTTGTTTATGCGAAATGAAAATCGCCGAAAAGGTGTGCTGGATAAAAAATTTATACAGAGACTGTGGATATCGCAGATGCATACTCGGATTTATGGGGTTATACGTTATATATGCGCCTTCCTAAGTGCTTAAATAAATAACCTAGTATAAGATATTGAAACTCAGTCCGATAAATCCCCAACGTAATAAATAAGCTTTATGTTTTCTTAAGGTACGCTAACAAATGAGAATCTATTGTTGATTTATAGCTGTAATTCGAGCAGATTTACTGCATCGGCTGTTCAGACTCAATAATAATAATAAGCACAAAATACGCTTAATTAATATACCAAGTAGTGCACTGCGAATTGGTTGTGTATTACAGGGTGTATCAAATAAAAAAGTTAAATTTTGCTTGGGTGTTAACTACACGACATATAAGCACAAACCCACGAAACCGGATTTAATCATTAAAGATAAAAAAAAGTAAAAATTAAGAGCCCAAAAATCTTCTAGTCCGGAGCTGATGAAGGAAACGTATGTTAAGAACACCGCTAAACTGGTTGATATGTAATAAATACATTACACCCATTTAGTATTATTCTTAATGGTATCCGTAAATTCATTTAACGTCATTCTGAATAAATAAAGGCCCTTGTAAAAATAGAAAACTGAGGCATTTTAAATTTCTTCTTTTTATAAAATAAACATTCCCTTATTTGTTAGGAGCATTCCTACGTAAGTCACAAAGTATTATTTTTCATATACCTGATAAGACGTTCGAGTTTCAGCCGGATATGCGACTTCAGTAGTTACAAAAAACTAATTTTTTCTTTTGCTTTGTCGAATCGAGAGTTAGTTGTTAATAAACGTACCACATGAATCTGAGTTAATTCTTTTGCATTTATTTAATCATATAACGCAAAATGAATTGAATGCAAGTACACAGAAATAAAGTAGGATAACAGAAAATTTGCAACACAGCCGTTATTTAACTAGATGATATCCGCAAAAATGAATCTATACATTCCCGCGCTTTTGCCGATGCATCAAGTTCGATTTTCTTCATATGAAAGATGATGGTCCTGAAAGGATCGGTTTATTCGAAGACGGGAAGAATTTAAACTAAAACGTTTCGAAGTCTGGCTTCACTTCAAGCGGCGATCACACAAACTACAGCGGTAATGGCTGAATGATAGTGGTAATGTGGGGGTATACTCGGGACGAGCATTTAGGTTGGGCACAGGTGCGGCTCTAGCACACGGCATTTTATAAAATATTTTTTTCTCGTTAATGCTTACACATAGACCCCCTGTGCATTAAGACTTTTTAATTGGATATGATTACAGCTGCTACATATTATTATATTTACCTCTATATCTGATACACCCTGTACAATAAAAAGCAAGAGAAAAGTTAAAATTTTTTGGTTTGTTGCATTGTAATTTTTTTATAGTGCAATAATAACAGATTGCTGTTATCGCATGTTACTCCCACCCTTTCTGCCTGCCATGTCAGCGATACTAGGCCTCATCGCGCATCAGTTACTCATGTCTTTCACTAATTTTGTGGCTGAATGTGAAACGTGTTCAATTGCAGGAAATTTTAAAATGCAACTAGTATCATCAACTTATTGTGATAACGTACTTCTAGATAACGTTTGTCCTAAATCGTTCACATATATAATGAAAAGAATTGGACCTGGTGTTGAACCCAGAGGAATACCACAATCTAGATTCATAACAGAAGAGGCCTTTAAATGTTTATTATTCTGATTTTCTATTGTCTAAAAATGATGAAATATGTCATAGACAACACAGAGAATTACAATTGATTTTAATTTTTCTAGTAGTAAGAATGATTTACCATATCGAAGCTCTCGACTGAGCAAAGAAAACCAACAGTAATCAGACATATCCCTAGTCCAAGCCCTCATAATGTGAGAAGAAAATCTGACTTTAGGTGCTTTTTTGTATATTTTCAAAGTAAGCTAAATTTTAAAGTATTTTTATTCTCTGTAAAATAAAATAACTTTCCCCATTTAAATCACTTTGTTAACCAATATTCTTATCAATATAGTGATATCTTCTGGGTTTAAAATTAAGATATCCAAGTAATTTAATACTTCTCTTGACAATATTCTTTCAACTAAAAAGATTCGTTGCATGAATCTACATCGATTTTGCCGTGAAAACGTATTTAAAACTATTAATTTTAATTTTTGTTTATATTTATCAGCTAATAAATATAAAGCCAAATCATATTTTCAAACATGTCTTTTACCAGCTTACATACCACACCTTCTTGACATTCATACCAAATTTCACGAATTTCCATCAATAAATAAAAGTTATAGATGATTTAGTCGATCGATGCACGGTGCATCGGTGAATGGAATGCGGATCAGGTTGGGGTGAAAACCGTTTTCGTGAACAGGACTACGCGCTCCTATCTCAGCTGCAATGGGAGAGACAAAAACGAGACGATGGAGTGGGGATAAAATGGGCTACGACCTTGTCTATCATGCGCGTCGCTATGTAATTTTCCTATTGGTTGTGTCTACGTCGTATGGGAGACGTGAATTCCAAAACGAGCAAGTCGGTTTAAGACAAGAAAAGAAAAATACTCTCTTGTCTGCAGTACGCACCTTGGTCAGTTCGTCTATCGCAAGTAGATTCAGAACTAGCGCACCGATTTTAAAAATTCTTTCGCTGTTATGAAGTGCATACAATTTATTTAAATGTTGAAATTAATTTTTATGAAGGGAATGCGAAGTTTTTTTTTTATTTGTAATTATTGATGATGAATGGGGATTATGAATATCTTTTTAATGATGAATCAAGTATGGTATGTATTTTAGTAAGTATTTCAATCGGAAAATTTGCTAGATCAATTCATTCCTATCCATTGCTTATTTTATTAATCACAAAAAAAAATTCTTCTTTTCAGAATAATTATTACGATGATTAATGCAAGGCGACTCATAAATTATTTTTCTCAGGGTACTTCTAGTTTAAATCTTCAGGGAAAACACACTTCTCATCGTTAGCAACCTTTACCCTTTTCCCGTCAAAACCAATTTTCTTCTCGACATTCTTTATTCTGCAGGATAATCTCAAGGCAGATAATCATTTATGCTTTCAGGCATTAAAAACGCCATATTATATATATAATATCACAACTTGCTGGCGGCTACTGAATATTCATCTCGAGTACATTTAAAACAAGGGTCCTTTTTTTATTTTTTTATTTGAGTTAAGGGAGAATTTATGCCCAGCTAAGCGTTTTGAAAATTTAATTAGTGAATTTGTTTACCGTACATATAGTACCCTTCGAGATGCTGAAGTTGTTCATCTTTTCACAAAATTAATCTACTCTTTCTACATTCTTTTTGTTTTTTCTTTCTACTCTTAAAAAAAAAAATAACGTATCACAGGCCATTCTAAATAAAATTGACTACTTTGTTGTTCGTTCGATTTAAAATAAAAAAAAAATGTACTGAAAATAATTGGACTTTTGTTTGTTATCGCTTTTATATAATGCTCATTTATTGGCAGTGCACAACATTCTATTATGCCAGCGAAATAATATAGATTTTCACTGAAATGATATCACATTTATCGTTGCAAAAAAAAAACTCGTACTACTGCTGTTAGTAAAATGTTGGTGCAGTTTAAAAGATGAATATGTCCAAAGAACAACAAATATGTGTCTACAAAAAATAAATCTAATCTGATGAATCTTACATTATATCAAGAAACACTTATCGGCGTAGAGCCTTTGTCGTTTGATGCAGTCAGATTTTTAATAAAAAATCGCCACATAGCATTGATTCTCTATTTACACAAACAGTCAACAAAATTTCATATATCTCAAGGAATGGTTGGATTTAGGGGTAGCAACTGCACACAAATGATTGGATAAGTTCACTAGATTGATAAAAATTGCTACTTATCTCCTTTAATTGGTTCGATTGTTCGATTGGAACTATAAATGTAAAATACCTTAACCAAAATATCACGTTCGCGTTGATCCCGGAATGGATTGTCAATTTGTTTTTTTAAGGCTGGGATATCACTCTACAGATTCTACATTAATGATAACTTTTGATTTTAATGTTCATTTCCCAAACGATAACAAAATTAAAAGAATTCAAAAACTGAAAACATTACTTGTTTTGTTGTTCCCCCTGTGATAGATTTTGTATCAATAATTATCATTAATAAACGAGAAATCTTCAAAAAACAAAGCTGAGCAAATCACTCAATGCGGCATGTTTTGTATGTTATTTTCATGAAAAGGAAATCGTGAAATATGCTCAACTTACTGAAATGAACATTAATATGTAAAACGATAAATAATGACCGCCATGATGTGACGTCACGAAAATGTCCGGCAATAAAAGTGTGTACACTTGTGAATAGATGGCAGCATTATATTTAAGTATTTTTTAATGATATTATATTTTTTAAATACCTCAATATCACTTGAAATATAAATAACTTGTAAAAGCATCTTCCAGATCTTTTTTTTGTTGCTAATAGATAGTAAATACTAGTATTCGTAAATGAATAAGATGAGAACTATAGACAACCAAATATACAGGTTGGCACTCGTAATGACACAATTCCTATAATTTTGAAAGTCAAAACTCAATAAGTGTTCATTTTTTTAAGGGGTTAATAAAGATTAAATAATAATACAATTAATATTAAATCCGATAATTTCATTATATTAAAAATTTGTAATATGTATCAGTTAAATTAGAACAATTTTTCATTATAATAAATCACATGAGATGTTGAAAATGTTGTCCATGATTTGTTAAGCAGACGTTAATTCTACTCGTCATATTGTCGAATTATAATAATAATTCTTCTACCATAATTTGTTGAACTTCGTTCCTATTGCATCTTGAAGCTCTTCCAGATTATGAAGTCTGTTCTTAAAAATATTATTTTTAATTCAACCAAATACATAAAGGACATTGGAGGACCTGGGTGGCCAAAGGCCTTGACTAATGATCCTGTTATCGTAAAATTCTTGGACCAACTGTCATGCAGAGCTCAATATTATCTATTGTTGCTTACATTAGCTTCTGTTGGTTTTTCAGGAGATTTCTCCCTACAAATACATTTTTTTTTTAAATCGTCCAATAATATTGTTTTTATGGTCCACAAAATTATAATGATTAAAATCTCTCTCAGGACACTGCTGCGTAAATTGTTAAATACAAGATTTCAAATTGTATTCTCAAGATCCGTCTGGATTTTGGGTTCCACTGTGATGCTGGGTCATTAAAATAAATGCGTCTTCCTCACAAGTAAACACAATTTTTTTTAACTAAAACTGAAAAGTAAATGCATGTATAGTATTGATACATAATGCATTATAGTCTTACCTTATTGAATTAAAATGCAGGTAATAAAGAATAGGTTTTTAATATATCCAAAATAACAAGAAGAAACAGCAACGAACAAGACATCATATTAATTTTAGTAAAAAATAGGCGAGAACGTACAAGAAATGTGACATAAACAATATGAAATATAACTGACAACTGACAACCAAATAGAGATAGTACAAAAACTTGTAACAGTTATTTGGTAACAGATATGAATATAGAACAGGTACCGATTTAATATATACCTGTTATCTCTTACCTCTTCCTTCTTCCGTTCTAATTTTATTTATTGCATTAAATAAACATTACTACTACTACTACTAATTGCCACCAAGGCAACCAAATTTAAATTTCCCACAATTATTTTCATTAACTTCAACGTTGAATCATGAAATTACCTACAATTTTGTATTACATTAATAGTTATTTTAATATCTTTATGTTGAAGTTACTAAAAATAATTGTATTTTCCCACAATTATTTTTAGTAACTTCAGCTGCTTTTATTTTAATTCAAAATATAGTGATCGATTTCTTTACGTTAATCGATATATTATTTTAACGCATTTTTTAAAATAAAAATCATGGTAGAGAAAAAATCTAGACATGTTCATATTACAGCTATACAAAAGCAACGACTAATAGAGTACATAGACAAACATGCCGAAATAAATAGTTCGGATTTCGCCGCGTAAGCTTACAATCATTAAATTATATTTCTGACTAAAGCTTTATTATCATTCAAACAAATTATTGTTTAACTGCTCAAATGCATTTACTCTGAGCAGAAACTATCTTGTTGGTGCTTCAGAAAGTCCTTCAGCTTGATCTTTATTTTTAGATATTTCCTCGGGCAACAATATTCCCTCAGCATCCATCACAATGCATGATATATAAAATTAGGGGAGATTATATAAGATATTATTTCAACCAGCTTTAGTTGTAATCTCTAAGTTGTTGGTTATTATACAACCAAATATTATAGTTAATAAAGTTATATTATCTATTACTTTTACTTTTATTAGGATCGCTTAGGTTAGGTTAGATAATTCACGAATATAACAACAAACACGGAAACCACCGATGTGAGACCAAGCGAAACCGATTCAATTTCTCCCTTGTTTATTTGTAGGAGAAAATACCGGGGAGTGCTTTTCTACGAAAACGTGAGAAATTGAACTCGAGAATGCTAACTATTGCAATCGTAGGAATTTTTTGACAATTCTCTCGGAATTTCCACTTCCTCAGATTCGAGAATAAGGCCCCAGAGGTCTCATTCAAAAAATTGATTGTTTCTATAAAAAACTCAACAAAAGAAGTCACGAAAAAATTCACAACATGGTTATACGAGTAATAATATAAAACAACCTTGCATAATTGTTTTTTATTTATTTATTTATTAACGGTTTTTGATAAATTGATAAAAAAATCTGATTTTGTTACACACTGTATATTCCACCTATCGTTGTTGGAAAAGAAAAACTCGTATCTTCAAAAGAGGTATTCGGATTTATATTAGGAGAGGGGCGTGTTTTATGTTCCTAAGATACGCATTTCTCGTTTAGATTTTGTGTGGATTTTAGATACCTCAGCGTAGGCAAACAGCACTACATGTTGCAAATTAATGGAAATATAAAATTATATCGACTATCATGAACTTATAGTTAGGCAATTCAAAGTTCAATGCTGCACAAATTGTAAAATAATTAATTTTACTATGAAATCGTACATAGGGGGCCATCTATTATCCGAGAGATTTTAATTTATGCGAAAATAGCTTGTTACGAGATTTTTTAAATGATATCCCAGCCTTAAATAGAATGATATAATTTTTTATTCATTTTTGGATTCTACAACTATAAATACGTCAGTTTTCATTAGCTATTCCTATAACTACATGTTACCGTTTTTTGAGTTATTTAAGTTTTTCTTTTTTTCTAGTCATAATCATTGCATCATTGAGAAATTAATATCTCGGTTAATACTGCAAGTAGAGACTCCAAATTAGCTATGTTATGAATGTAGATATAACTCTAAGAAACGGTAAGCACACTTTACATTCTAACATACAGGGTGTTCAAAATTGAGGAACAAAGTGACATATTTTTAAATAGAACAGCCTGTATTTTAATTCGGAATTAGGAAGTAAATATCATCCCCTATCGCTTTATATGAGCATTCCCTATACTTATCTTTAATAGATTTTGAGATATGAGCGAATTTTTGTTAAACAGGCTAAGTAGTCTTTTTTTTAAATAGAACAGCCTGTATTTTAATTCAGAATTAAGAAGTAAATATCATCCCCTATCACTTTATATCAGCATTCCCTACCTATCTTTAATAGATTTTGATATGAACGACTATTGTTAAACAGACTAAGTAGCCCTATCTTTGCGTGTTTGTAGTGGCTCTGAATGGGATAATGTCAAATTCATTGACTAACCAAAAGTGTTTATGTATATCATTGTAATTACACTTTCGTACAACGCGATATTAATAGAAATGACTATTCGAACAGACATTCTTGTATGGTTATTCAAAAATAATACATGAATTTCACGTGAATCCATTTCAGAGCCAGCTACAAACATTTAAAGATAGGGCTACTTAGTCTGTTTAACAAAAAGTCGCTCATATCTCAAAATCTATTAAAGATAGGTATAGGGAATGCTGATATAAAGTGATAGGGGATGATATTTACTTCCTAATTCCGAACTAAAATACAGGGTGTTCTATTTAAAAAAAAAAATGAATTTTCTGCATTTGAAAATTTGTCACTTTGTTCCTCAGTTTTGAACACCCTGTATGTTAGAATGTAAAGTGTGCTTACCGTTTCTTAGAGTAATATCTGCAATCATAACATAGCAAGTTTGGTGTCTCTACTTGCAGTATTAACCCGAGATATTAATTTCTCAATGATGCAATGATTATGACTAAAAAAAAAAGAAAAACTTAAATAACTCAAAAACGGAAACATGTAGTTATAGGAATTGCTAATGAAAACTGACGTACTTATAGTTGTAGAATCCAAAAATGAATAAAAAATTAGATCATTCTATTTAAAATAAGAAAGTTTACATCCATTTCCGGTCAACCGGAAGTGATATTTTGGTTAAGGTATTTTGCGTTTATAGTTCCAATCGAACAGATACTGGTGCCAAAATCTCAAATATAAGTAAATAATAGAACATCATAAACTTTTAATGAACCAGTTACGTGGAATACCCTGTACACGTAAATTACGGTTTTAGTTTATTTCAGCGAATAGCTAACATAGCTAACTGCTAATCTTCCTCACTTAAATTAAGTGCTATAGGGTGAATAAAATGGTAGTACTTTTGCTTCGTAAATCAGGGATTACTGTCTACTTTATGCAGCGTCTTCCTTAAATTTAGATTAATGTTTACGCTAGTAGATTCGGGAGTAATTACAAAAGTTTTATAGCTACCCTTGGAATCCTCAATACATCAATACATAATTGACTTTTAATTAGCTAGTATAAAGAAAAACAAAAAAAAAAACAATTTGAGCAAACACTTTTATTCGCTTATTATCGGGCATGCAACGAAAAAGTGCCATTATTTATAATTATTTCATTAATTAAAACGGGAAAAATGTTGATATTTACTTCTCTGGAATCTCTAGACACACACAAAAAAAAAAATTACCAGATACAGCACCGAAAAGAAACATTCTGAGAAAACATATCCAAGGACATCCAGAATCGATAGAGGAAAGTTCAGTCTGTTTATCTAGGATTGGATCAATTTAACGGCCTTCGTTGCTTTTACGAGTCGCTAACAAATGAAATTAAGCTTGCAAATTCCCTTGGGTATCTAGTGTATCTAGTGGAGACTTCAATAATCGCAGAAACGATATTTAAAAGGCGAAAAAAGAAACAATGAACAATTGAATTATATATAATTGCTGAATATTATTAAAAATGTATGAGATATAACTTCATTCCTGGAGATCAATACAATTTTGATTATAAATAATTAACAATGGAAACTCACTCAGTGCAATTACTAGTACTTGCATGCAGCCAGTAAATTTTTATAATTGAATATATTTCCTGATTATTTAAACAGTGATAGAAAAGATCCTGTAAATTAGAATTATTTTGTTGAATTGCATAGAGATGTTTAACCTTACCCCAGTGAGCAACCATATTTATTTCTTATTTTATAAATATTTAAAAAATATTAAATCTTTCTTGAATATTAGTTATATTAATATAATATGCATAAAATATATTATAGAAAATACATTAGGAAAACATTTGAAAAATATATATGTTATGTAGCATTAATAATATTTTATTGCAAATGTCTTCTCAATATATTTTTCATAACTCTGCAAGAATATTTTGCTTTGTATTTCTGTAAATATTTATTTCATATAAAAAAAAAAGATTGAATTTTTGCTTTTGTACATTTGATGCGTAGGACGAATAATATAAAAATGGGTAAAATATGCATACATATTAAGTAGGTATGTACCTATTTAAAATGATAGTTTAAAGATTAAATTAGATAATATATACCTAATATGATTTAATTAGTATCTAAGTTGAGCTCTGTAACTTTTCTATTAATATATCTGCGTTTTGTATTATATTATTTGTAATAGTTGTAAGTTGCGAACGTCAACACAACACCTATATTCATTACGGTGCCGGTGTTATATGATTTAGTATTGTTTATGCGTCTATGGATTAGGTACATAGAATGCAAACGCGCACGTGCGTATCATCAACATTTTCATTCGTTTGTCCGTTACATGTTATAGTTTATAATAGTATACGATTAGGGCAGATTAGGGTTAACTGTGTAATTAATTGTTGCGGGGTGTGTTTTAGTTTTTGTGGTGACTACGAGGTAAGCAAAACTTTGAACATATCATGGTACTTATAAGATGATTGGAATGCTCAATATCGCTATGTACAGAAATCGTTTAATAATATAATTGTAGGAATTTTATGCATCATATATGTACTGCATCTACCAGATAAATTGCTAGTTGATTTGCTTAAGAGATTCATCTCGGTAGATAAGCGTCATAACCTCAAACAGAGGTTAGAATACGTTGTGTTGTATTATTGTTTGTACGTAGAACGTTTTCAAATATTATGAAATAAAGTAAAAATAAGTATCGTAAGTATTAGAATGTAGCTACCACTCCAATTATTGTAAATGCTCCAAATGTATTAGTAGGTGTTGATAATGTTGTACGATGTTTTATTCATGGTATGATCTAATACAATTGGCATTGTTTTAGAGGCTACAAGGAAACGCCATGAGAGCGCCACTACCGAAGATATGAAAAAAGCCATAGGGTTGTACCTGGCACCAGCCAAGGCTAGACTTAAAAATGAGTATTTTCATTTTTATTGGCTTATTCAAATAAAATGATAATAAATACGTTTGTTTTTTATTTAGAACACTTCAATTAAAAAATAGTGATTAATTTGATAAACCTTCAGTATGCCTTAAAAGATGCCAGAATTATTGATTATTAACTTGTATGGTGAGTGTGAAAAAACAAGTTCTTGCCTTTTAGACATCTCTATGTATGTTTCAACTTTTCGTTATCGACGTTATACATTCTAAACAACCAAGAACAATTTTAGTTCATTTTGACAAATTAAATAGATTGCATAAAAAATCTCAATTTTCATTTAAATAATATTTTACAAATATTTTAGAAAAAATATAGCGCTTACATTAATTTTAAAATATGGAATAAATATTTTAATTGGATATTTTATCTATATTTAGAAAAAAATATGAAAAATATATTCTCTCACGAAAAATATTTACAAAATATATTTTTAGTGTTTGTGGTGAGTACGAGGTAAGCAAAACTGATTGATTGATTGTTTTTTTAAAAATATCTATGTAATATTTCTGGTTGTTAGGGTAGGAGCAGAATTGCGATTTCTCTCTACACCTCAATTTATTACGAAGTCTGAAGTAAGTATTGAGTAATTAAATCTTCATTGCATGTCCATAAATTTTCATACTATAGGTTTCATAGCATATTTCTTCACGATATCTATTTCTCTGTATATATCATACACTAGAATGAAATCTAACATCCCATAAAGCTTTGAAGGCAGTTTGGTTGTCGGATATGATTTCTACCCTTCCATTTTTTGCGCTGGCAGTTTGAGATGCCCTCAGCACAAGTCTATACATAGCTAGGTTAATACTTTACCACAATTAAAATTATTTATTGATCGTATCATCGTATCGTATATTCCAATAAATCCATACTTTTTACATTTACAATTCCCAAGAGACCTTTAAAACAACCCAAAATATCGACAATAAACAGCGTTATTTAACGATTCCACATAAACTACTAATTTATGTACGAAAATCCGCTACTGGTAACTGTTATTCGTTAATTGTGTGTGTTCGTCCGCATGTTTGATCTTGCGTTCTTTACGTCTGTCTCGCTTTCAAACTGTTAACCAAACGCCGTTTTTTTATAAAGATCCAAGTTCGCGTGTTTGCCAAAACGTGAGAATTACGTTCGATTAGAGAAACAAATAAAATGGGAAAATAACACGATAGTTCGAACAGATTGTGCCATCGTTTGTGCATCTGGAGAGTATTTTAGATGTTTTTCGTCCCTATTACTGATGGTTAGATTATAAGTATTTGGTGCGTAGAACATTTTAAGATGAAGAAAATGTGTTGAAGACACTGTTGAGTTTTATTTCTATGTATACAGGGTGTATCAGATATAGAGGTAAATATAATAATATGTAGCAGCTGTAATCATATATAATCAAAAAGTCTTAATGCACAGGGGGTCTATCTGTAAGCATTAACGAGAAAAAAAATATTTTGTAAATGCAGTGGGCTAGAGCCGCACCTGTGCCTAACCTAAATGCTGTCCCGAGTATACCCCCACATACCACTATCACTCAGCCATTACCGCTGTTAGTTTTGTGTGGATCGGCGCTTGGAGTGCAAGCCACTTCGAACATTTTATTTAAATTCTTCCCGTCTCGAAAAAACGATCCTTTTCAGGACCATCATGATTTCATATAAAGAAAATCGAAGCTTGATGCATCGGCAAAAGCGCGGGAATGTATAGATTCATTTTCGCGCGACATCATAGTAAAAAGGCGTGTTTGCAAATTTTCTGTATCTACATTTATTTCTGTGTAATTCGATTCAATTCATTTTACGTTATATGATTAAATAAATCCAAAAGAAATAACTCAGATTCATGTGGTACCCTTTATTAACAACTAACTCTCGATTCGACAAAGCAAAAGAAAAATATTTACGTTTTTTTGTAACTACTGAAGTCGCATATCCGGTGAAACTCGAACGTCTTATCAGGATATTAAAAATAATACTTTGTAGACTTACGTAGAATGCTCTTAACAAAAAAGGAATGTTTATTTTATAAAAAGAAGAAATTTAAAATGCCTCAGTTTTGCTATTTTTACAAGGGCCTTTATTTATTCAGAATGACGTTAAATGAACTTACGGCATACCATTAAGAATAATACTAAATGAGTGCAAGGTATTTATACATAATACCACGTTTAGCGGGTGCTTAACATGACGTTTCCTTGCATCAGGCCCGGACTAAAGGATATTTGGCTCTAAATTTTACTTTTTTTTTATTCTTTAATAATGAAATCCGGTTTCGGTGGGTTTATGCTTTATATGTCGTGTTTTAACACCCAAGCAAAATTTACTTTTTTATTTGATACACCCTGTATAACAGATGTCATATCGAAACATTAAACAATTAAGTTGATTTGAATACTAAATCTTAGGGGATTTGATCGATCTGTTATTTATAATATACAAGTTTACTAATTTCATTCTCAAGTGCATGTTTTATATCGCGTGTATCATAACACACTTTGACATCCTATAAGTCTGACTCATGCATGCCTTATCTATAACGGAATAAAAAAAATGTTTAATTAATGTATGTTTATTTGCATTACACGCGCTGTAATATACAGACTGTTTTAAAAATGAATTACATCTAGGTGGTCATCATGAATTTCTCTTATAAATTATGATATTCCGCTTCCTTGAAAGGGTGTGTTCAAAATGGTCACCATTCTGTTGTAATACGAAGTTTCATGTTGTCGGAAATATTCTGTAATACATTTGGTGTTATTTCATTACATTTATTTGTAATTGTATTCATCAAAACATTTAAGTTATTAATTCTTGTCTTATATAATTCATTTTTTAGCAATATATGAAGATAGAAAAATCTAACGGAGTAAGGTCTGGTGATCGCCCTGGTTTAAAACTCGATTAGCTAAATGCAGTAGCCCAATCTTGCTGGAAGAAACCCCATAGCTTAAAGCTGGTTTTAATAACTGTTCTCGGTATCGTTAGCTATTAATGTGATTATGAAAAAATATTGCTCCTACTATTCTGTCTGTTTTTATTAGGCAGGTACTTTTAATTAAAACAATTTTAGATCTGATATTGATCTGTACTCGATTTACAAATCCTCTAGGAAGTTTTATTTCGTCAGGGATTTCTCTGTTTAATGCGTTCTTGTTGGAGACTGGTAGACGATCATTTATAGGGAAATAGTGCAGAACCTCGAACTTAGAAAGCAATTTGGTACAAATCAGGAACAGGCGAACTACTGGCGCTGTTGATGTAGTACCTAGAGTACTTTCTTTATGACCTAGCACTCGGCTTGGTGATGATTATGTTAGGAGCTAACCGTGTTTAACTACTTATTATAATTATCTCTCTGTCGAGTATAAACGGAATACGTTTAACAAGGTTCAAATTTGGGAATTAGTCAAATTAGTGAGGTAAAAGTACAGACGAAGTCATGAATGTTTGTAGTTACGTCATTAACAGGTCGGTAAAGTAAAGACAAGCGTAGTTTCAAAAAATTGGGAGCATTCATATACACAAGCGAGATAGAAGTATATAACGTAAGTCGTAGCTACTTAAGCTATACGTCCATATTTTATTAAGTATCAACAAACTAGTTGAAGTGAGATAGAATACGGTCGAGTAATGCGTAAATAAGACCTTTCATAATGTTTACTTCAGTGCATGCAACCACGCCATTTTAACCCATTTTACCGCTCCGTTGACATTTGACATCTGCTTTTTACTGTTTATTGACCCTTCTTTAGGTTTGAATTTACTTACTTCTATTATTTCTTTTACCAAAAGTTCTTTTCAGAGCTATAGTGAAGTAAATCGTTTAGTTTGTGGTAAGTTTAGAGGTGTTAAAGAAACATACAAAGACTTAAAACATTTCTTTAGGTTACAGTTCAAGATGCCCGGTAAACGACTTAGTTCTTGTTGCCAAGAGTTGGTCAGTCGTTTACTAGTGTATTTCGAGGAGGAAAAGCGAAATGGAAGTCCTCTAATATCCGTTGATGCGGTCCATGAGGTAAATTGTAATTGGTTATTATTAAATTAAAACTTACATACAAATTGTAGAGAGTTGCGAATGCTTTGGGCATTTCTATGGGTATCATCTACAACACAAAGCGCAAGAAGGAAGCTATATCTGCTGTTCCTTCATCGAGTGCTTCAACAGCCCTGTACAAGCCACGATTGATGCCCAAAACATGTGATGTGTCAAGAGAAATAAAATGGATGTTCGTAAAGTAATTTATGGTTAAGGTTATGTTATTGATGAATTACTTCGAGCACATGGGCATAAAGTTTCAAGACTTCCTCTGTATCACTGCGATTTCAATGCTATCGAATTTGTATGGGCACATGCGAAAGGATATTATAATAAGCATATTGATCGGGATGGTTGTGGCGATAAACAAGTATTGGGAATGCGGCAAGAAAGTTTGGACAGCTGTACACCAGACACCTGGCAAAATTGCATAAATCACACAGGGAAAATAATTAAAGAGTGGTACGAATGTGAAGCAAACATGACTTTGTTCTGACAGTTAATTGCGGATCAGAAGATGAGAGCGAAGACACAAATTAAATATATTTTTAATTTCACTATTCTTTTCTTTCAATATTGACATATTTTAATTTAATTTACTGCAATATTATGTTTTGTATATACCATTGTATAGAAATTATGTTTGCTACATAAAATAAAAACATCATCTTTCGTTTAATTAATCATTGGTAACGTATATTAAACTAAATACTTTTATGTTGCTTGAATATTTTCTACATTTTGATTTGCAAATAGGTTTTTGATATGAGAACTATATTATCGCAGTAATACATTATTTCATTGAGAACGCGTTTAATAATAAGCTTAGCCTGATCACGAAAGCATTGTCAATAGGAAAGTTCACTATTTAGAATCCTATTAGTTGCATTACTCATGATTGTTGTTAAAACGCAACGTTGACTAAAAACTGAGCCAATCCTTTCAGTTATAAAAGAAAATCTATTAAAACTGCGTATAACCTCATTAAATTTGACAATTGTCATTTCGTACAGTTCATTGTAAACAATGTTGGCGTGCCTGAATTTGTTTCAGACGCTGCATACGTCATAAGCAAATAAGACGTAACTACAAACATTCAAGATTTCCACTGTAACTATTTTTGTGTATGGATAAAAGTTCTAAAAAAAAAAAAATTATTGTTTTTTACTTGCAATATTTCGTTGTTCTTTAACGACATCTTTATTGGCAAATCTAAAATTAATGCTATTTTCATGTTAACCACTTCTTTAATTAATCTTTTTTCGCCACTAATTCTATATTCTGCCTGAAATTCTTCTATATGGTTGCGAAGAGTATAACCATTCTCCATTTCTAAAGTATGATTCGATAATAAAAACTTTATGATTTATTGTAAACATTTTTGAGTGTCAATGAACCAATACAGTACAAATGACAGATGTATTTTATTTGTCACTAGCAACATGATATTTTGAATAAATGAAATCATGGCTTGCTAGAGGGGGTAAATTTAATTGATCATATATCGCATATATAAAGGGTGTGACGTTTATTCTTTCCATGCTAAAATATTATTAATGCATTCCCGGCATTGTCGGTTAGTTTATACCGTATAGTTGATTTAACCTTTCATTCTTAAACGCGGAATATATTTGAATACATTAAGAAGGCTTGTTATTATTAGCGAAATTGTTGATTTCCAAAGCAGAAAATAAGTAGTTTGGTTATTGTTGTAAAGTTTATGTTATATACCTATAAATTATACGCGTGCATTATAGGTATGAATGTTTCTAAAAGCAATTCTACAAGCGAATAATCTGCATATCAAGTGACACGTTAATATCATACAAATCAATCGTATATGTGTTTACGTATATACATACGTGACAAGTTCGCTTTACCGCAAAAATGCAATTTCAAACGCAATTTGCTTATTTAAAATAGCGGTTTGTGTGCGTATTAAATGTTTTAATTTTTACATATATTACTACGAATCCTTACATTCTTAAAATGTTCTTTCCTAAGTTATCCAGAAGTTCCCAACCGGGAAAACATCACCTATAAATCTCTCACGAACCGATGTCACACGTTCATCTAACCGCAAAAGGTATATTATTGTATTATAGGAGCACGTGTCTTTTGCAGAGGCGTACTCGCCAAGACAAGTCCCGCGTACGACAGATTACGCGGCACTGGAGCACGCCTATCGGATTGGCGATTCACCGACTGCTGGATTACGGCCGGCGGCGTACGAACGTTTCCGCGTATTTCCGAAAGATAAGGGGCCAGCGTATAATGCACAGGACACCTAGGTTCAACGCGAATGACGTAACGACGCAATAGGAGATCGTCCGCGCTCAAACCGAACAAACGAACATCGACGGTGACGAGGAAAAGATTCGGAAAGACGTTTTGGGATGCGGCGACATTGCGTTAAAACAATTCGGGGTAAATTGATAGCGTATAACCTGGGGACGATCAGGGGAAAAGTTTCTTCGTCTTCTGTCCTGCGATTTTGGGTCATTCTCGACTATTAGGGGATGGTCGTAAAACAGGGTCGGTGTTGCTGGGAAAAGTGGATTATAGGAAAGTGGAAATAATGCTTCAATCTATAGATTTATTCAGAGAATCATAGGTCGAACTATATAACGATCCACACTGTAAAAAATTACAGTAATTTTTCCATGGTAAATCAGGAATATTACATGTAATAACGTTGTAAATTTACCACAACAAATCATGTAAATTTTGTTTTACATGTTTTTTCTAGGATATTTAACATGGAAAAAGAAATTTCGGTAAAATTTATAGCTTTTTCATGTAAGTTTAAGATGTAACAAAAAATTCCAAAAGGAAAATACAGGAAAAAAACATGTACAATTTTGTATTTACTCTAAAAATTTACTTAAAAGTGTAAAATTGTCATTTCTTTGGGGTATTTAGTGTACTTTAAAAGTAATTTTACTAGTGAACTATTAATTTTGCCGTAAAAATATGAGGATCTTTTATATTTATTTGTTTTTACTTGAATTTTCGGGTAAAACTATAGATATCATGGAAAATACGAAATTCATACGCCGTAATGTGATTGGTTATTGGATTATTTATCTGTGCGCGTAGGTAATTCTATTCGTTTGTCGAACTTATTATTGGCTCAATGATATCATGTACGTCACAAACAATCGTAGGTTTCGCGTAAGCGTGTTCATTCTTGATCCCTGGTTGAGCGATTCAGTATGACCTATTAGGTGCTATAAAAGAATTAGGTAAGTTGCTTGCTCTCTTTGTAAAAATACATATGAAAATTACTTCAGTGTTATGAAGCAAATTTACCTGTAAAATTGTAGGCAACTTTGTTACCAACGATTTTACATGTAATTTTACTACAACTTTTTTTACAGTGCAGGATTGGCAAACCACACCAGTATTGGTTAAATTAGGGGAAGCAATTTGACATAGTTACTCGTGTTTTGTCGGCTCTCGGAAAACCGTTGGCCAACACTAATACTCCCCACTCATGTTGGGAATAAACACGAGTATATCTAATCGCTGTAGAAATGCAATCGCTTCTCTTATCCTCCTCAACACTGTAACCACACATAGGATTTGGTTCAATCGAGAAAAATACACAGCGACGGTTTTCAAAGTCACTGCAAAGCCAGCAACATGTAAATTCAACGCTTTTCTACCAAAAAGACTCCATTGCTACATATCGCATCAACCAAAGAGATAATATTATACAGTGTAGGTTGTTAAGAATGGGAAATCTGGAAATTGCGAATAGTAGAGCCTAAAACATGAGGATTGACCGCAACATGCCTTATTACAAATGCTGCTCGTTTAAGACATACTACATATTCAAGTTAATAATTTTATTCCTGGAGGTTGGGAGTATCTACCAGGCACGTCCCCGAGGTGGTGGATAGGGGAAAGGCCATCTTGTCAGGGTTCGCTCAAGACGAGATGGTTAGTGGCGGCTATAAGTTCGTCCTCTCTGCTTAAAACCGGAGCAGGGTGAATGAAGACTGTTGCCATGAACCACTCCCCCCTCGCCCGAGCTGTCGTGTCGTGGCTAAGGGCTTGCACAGGATTCTACAACGATGCCAGTTGTTGTTTTCGGCTACCGAAAGCCCAACGGTTAAACCAGGTCCCGAAAGGGATGGAGGGTCTTGCCATCATTGCACGGACTGAGAGGAGACAACCTCAATAAAAAACCTAAATCCTAAGGTGGCGGACTAGGCTGATGGGATGCGTGGCGGGATAGAAGACCAGTCTACTAGTCCAACATAGGGCACCTGGCGCACCCCATTGTATTTAGCCTTACCTCTGCATGCGGGGCTCTGTGGAGGTGGACCTTTTCTTCCCTAGCTACTCGTGGGATCAACCATGGAGGAAGGACGTTTATTAGTGGGACGACCAGCTAATAAACAGGAATTGGAGCAGGATCTCCATAAGAAGTCTTCCACTTCCAAAGTGAGAGTACCTCACAAGGAAGGAACAAAGGGAGCAGCAAAACGACTGGAGCAGATTGGGGACGAGGATGGTATCCATCCCCTCTCAAATTGCGTAGCACTGTGCAACTCAAGGGCGTTGCACTTGGGAGCACGTGAAATCAAAGAGGGAGACTTACCTAACCTGGGGCATTCTGATATCTTACACTTTCTGAAAGGAATAGGATTAGAAGGCCAGCTTTAAAACAGCAAGAACACAATAAATCTTTTAGGTCGCAGTGTAATATCACCCTTGCAATATATACATAATAATTTTCTTTATAAATTTCCCAATAATTTAGCAAGATTTACCTATTCAGCAGGGTGCAACTAGCGCCCTCTATGAGCCTTCCATTCTCTTGCTTGCATGAATCTCGTGTACATTGATACTTCTTTGGAGAGAAAATTGAAATTTATACTCACTGAACGCTCATTAGGGCTTCTTAGATTACAAGACTTGAACTTATTAAAGAGGAATTAACCAGCCAACATTCAGAATTTTGTTAGTGATTTAACACCACTTTGATTTAAATTGGTAATGGATATTTAGTATTCTATTGTTTTTGTTGATCGATGGGTATGTGTAAATTTTAACGTGTTAAATGAACATTTTTGTTCAGCTCCTTTGTGCATACCAACTTCCACTTAATTCTTTTCCTAGAACCAGTGCGATTAAGTAAATGATATTATTGTTATTCATTTCAAAGTTTTTTGATCAAAATATTTGTTTGTCATTAATATATTATGATAGGCATAAATGATTACTAATATATATATATGATGGATTAAATCTAATACAATTTTACTGTAGATACGCATAGAAATACTTATTTCCAGATTAATATCGAATAAAATGACCATTAATGTCATTATCATTCATCTAAAAGCAATTATCTCAAAAATAAGTTAGTATTAATTGCTTAATTCGAGATAAGTTATTAAAAAACAAATAAATATAAATCATGAAAACGATAGATAATCATTATTAATCCTTCGTCTCTAAGATATAATCTCCAGTTTCTGATAATGGCAAAAAATATGATTTTTAACACTATTCTATAATATCATATATACTTTTCAAATACATACCGTTAAAAGTCTATTTTTAAGCCAATTTGTACACAAAACTATTTGCACCGCATTTTCTTTATCGTTGTTAAAATTCTTTCATACTTTATTTAAAAAGAAAATAAATTGTTGTCTAAATGATAAGGAAACGTCTTAGTAAAATAGATATTCATAAAAAATGTTATTGTTTATTATCTATTACGGAAAAAAAAATGCAGAATGTCTACTAATAATGCCAGAAATAATTCATTATAATTGTCATAATGCTTATCTAGCAATATAAAAAAAATTCGTAGTTTTTTTTATTTTTATGGAAACATTAACTTTTACTTAATTTTTATATAGGGGAGGGTGGGGCAAGATGGGGCCACGAGGCATGATGGGGTCATCGTCTTATCTACAAAACGGCAGTAAGCATCTGTCAAATAATAGCAGTCCTAATATTGACAAGTGCTGTTTTATGTTTGTTGTAATGTAGGAAACTTTACTAGTCGTAATAACAAAGTTATTGCTGTTTGCGCGTGAACTTTGCTATTTCCAGAATTTCGTTATTATTTTGATGGTGAGTTCAACGGCCAGTATCGGAAGCATAAGTAAATTATTTACAACTACACTTTTTTGTGCTTATTAATTGACATGTATTGCACGTATTTTATATAGTGTGTTTATTTCAAATATTTAATATGTTATTATAACATAACCAGAAAATGTCCCAAAGAGGCAAGATGGGGCTATTGGTATGGGGCAACATGGGGATATCATTATCTCACTCTTCAGTCTGATCCGTTATGCCTGGATATGCCATTATGCTTTCTCGAAGACATAATGCCTATTTCTCGTGTTAGGAATAAAGTACAGGTTCAATCAAAGCGTAACAAGGGAAAGACTACAATCCTTACAAGCACTACGTATAAAAATCTACTACAAGAAAATAGAAGTCTGGAGAATCCCTAAGGCAACTAGAAGTGCTGAGGGAGAGTTAAAGGAAAAAAAAATGACAAAGAAGAAGAGAGAACAGAAAAGATCAAGAAGCCGAATTTTGTAAGGAAAGCAAAGAGATAGATTTTTAGAAAACGTCAAGGAAATAATCAAGTTCTTCTGTTGAACAAGATGACGCTCAATGTTAGTATTGTAAGGGGAAGTATTGATACAATATCATCGATGGCGAGGTTGGGTACATGGAGGCTGTGCGAATAACGTGGATGAGTTCGTCTTCTATTGTCTCAATTGTGAAGATTTAAAGTTTAATATTCTTATCGTTATTGTATTTTTTTTATTTTAAGTAGTTCCGCTTTAAAGAGTTTAAGCTTTGTTCCTGCATGTTTTTAAGAATATTTTAAGAATCTATTTTTTTTTACCTATTACCTAGATTTATGGTACGACCCATTCTTAACTCACCTGAAACCCCATCTTGCCCCCATGGTGGGGCAAGATGGTGTATTTACACATTTCTTTTCAAAATTTTCTTCAACATCAAGAGTACCCATCGAAAAATTGTAAATTCATCCATCAGCAGATAAATGTTTAAAGATTACAACAACTTAGAACCTTGTATATCAATTTGCAATCCTGATGCAGTGTTCTAAAGCTTAATGTTCCCATCTTGCCCCACCTTCCCTACCTGCAGATGTGTTGTGGTAAGAAATTTAAAGAAATCATCAAAATTGTAGGAAATGTAACGAATGACGCTTCACTGCGCATCGAATCACCTAAAATTATATTCACATAAAAAAGAACTAGCAGAATATAACAGCAATCGTTTACGATTTGAGGCACATCAACAAATAACTCAATATTTAGTTTCAACACAAACTCAATAGTAGTATTCCACATAATATATCGGACATTCTGTGTGACTAATAGGTAAACACTTCAATTCACGATCTCCTACAACAGTACATCCGGGATTCAATTCCCCTGGCACCATTTCGTTCAGTGTATTTTTACCATCCTATGAGAAAAGCCGGTGTACGATGATCCCCATTCGCTACTAAATCCTTTGTATCCGGAAATCTCCTTCTTCGAATTTTTTACTTCGTTTGGAAGATTAATAACCTCACTCACTCCGAAGCGGTATAGGCAGATACACAACATTTTTCATACCGAAATTTATTTGACGTAGCATCTGCGACGATATAAAATCGGATATTAGAAAGTGCGCTGGCACATAAGGGTATAGTCGTGTGTGGTGTAACCGTGCAAAAAAGGGTCCAACCTAGAAATTTTTGTAATAAATAATGTCTAGATCTGACATGACATTTAAAATTTTCAGGTTAGGGTGGGAAGAGCAGAAAGGGTGACTCATCTCTTGGCTATAATAAGACGCGGTTCTAGCACATGTCAGTTGGTTTATACTCATTCTATTCCAAATCGCGTTTGGATATTTCTTATAATACCTGGGATATTCATAGTTAAACTTTGTAAATTGAACCACTGTATAGATTCCATAACAAGTAAAATGTTGCTATTCTAATGAAATAATTTCTTTAATTTAAACCCTTAGCGAATGCCCTAATTTCCGTACACTATAAAAAAAGTTGCAGTAAAATTACATGTAAAATCGTCGATAACAAAGTTGCCTACAATTTTACAGGTAAATTTGCTTCATATAAGGTAAAATTTCTACCATCTAGTAAATTTCACATGCTGATGTGTTTTTCAAAGATTGTACTGTAGAATTCGTATGTAATATTTATATGAACTCTATATTTACCGAACACTGAAGTAATTTTCATATGTATTTTTAAAAAAGAGAGTAAGCAACTTACCTAATTCTTTTATAGCACCTAATAGGTCATACTGAATCGCTCAACCAGGGATCAAGAATGAACACGCTTACGCGAAACCTACGATTGTTTGTGACGTACATGATATCATTGAGCCAATAATAAGTTCGACAAACGAATAGAAACCTACGCGCACAGAGAAATAATCCAATAACCAATCACATTGTCGCGTATGAATTTCGTATTTTGCATGATATCTATAGTTTTACTCGAAAATTCAAGTAAAAACAAATAAATATAAAAGATCCTCATATTTTTTACAGCAAAATTAATAGTTAACTAGTAAAATTACTTTTAAAGTGCACTAAATATCCCAAAAAAATATCAATTTTACACTTTTAAGTAAATTTTGAGAGTAAATACAAAATTGTACATGTTTTTTCCTGTATTTTCCTTTAGAATTTTTGTTACATCTTAAACTTACATGAAAAAGCTATAAATTTTACCGAAATTTCTTTTTCCATGTTAAATATCCTAGAAAAAAACATGTAAAACAAAATTTACATGATTTATTGTGGTAAATTCACAACGTTATTACATGTAATATTCCTGATTTACCATGGCAAAATTACTGTAATTTTTTACAGTGTACGTGACCGACACTAAAATGCGAATCATTAACCCCTTCCAATTCTGTTTAAATATGATTTAAAATATTATTAACTCTGCCACCTGATACCTATCGCCCCTATCAAAATTTAAGTTCCCTCAAACGTAAATCTACCAGTAATATACCAGAAATAACGCACGCCGCATCTGCCGAAATAGATGAATACATTTTTTTTTGTTTTTATACTATAAACAAAAAAAATAATTACGTCAAACGTTTAAATTATTTATGAGAGGGAATTACACATTGTTCAAAATACTTTCCATCTGTTCTAGGAATGCTAAACATAAAATGACGCCTTCCGGAAGCTTTGCTAGCAATCCTGATTGACCCAATAAAGCGAATTTCGTTTCAAGCGTTGGGAACTTTACCACCACACGTAATTTGCATTAAATCCAGCAAATGGCTAATTTAATCTAATTTACGTAGTATCTAATTACTACCTCTGTGATAAATTCGCAAATTCAGAGCGAGAGTTTCCAGTACCGAAGAAGGCACAAATAGGTGGGATTTAGATGCGTAGAAATTTATAGCAACTGTTCAGGGATCTGTTCTTCACATCCCAAAACCCGCGGGCTTTAATAAAAGGGAGTTTATGTTCGCTAGAGAATAAAAAGAACGCAAAATAAGAGCTTTCATGTATATTCAAGACGCGGAATGAAAAACGAAAAACTGCCTTGTTTTTGGCTTGTCTGTGTTTATACTTCGTGGACTGGGCGAATAAATAATAAAAAAAAAAAAGATGAATTTAGCTTGATATACGGGCGTCTGTAATGTATAAGATTTCTTGTACTTGGCGAATGCTGTAAAATCTCGACGATGATTTACATATGAGGCGGTGGGACAGGGCAATATAAACCGTAGACAGGGCAGAAGTAAAGAGACATCGATATTTCTCTAGCGCGTCAAAACAAAGCTACGTCTTTGCTTGTGTGGGTGGCGTCGGGAATTCATGTAAATATATTTTATTCTTCAGTGGAACAAGTAAAATTTTATGTTGTGGGCGTGAATTGTCTATTTGCATTAGAAAAACATGTACACGGTGTCCCATTTTCGACACATTTATACAGGGTTATTATTGTATAGCACTTTTCAAAATAAAGAGGTTAAAGATATACATGAGCAATGTCTATATACAAAAAATTACGGTTCTAAGTACACGGAGTGCCGAGAAAATGATTTTTCTTCATTCGAGTCCGGCCCTGACTCATTTAGCATACCGGTGAACCATCGGTCGTCGCTACACTTTGAACGTTGGGATTACTTTTAGTGTGCACTTGCTATTCGCGCGGTGGATGCATGCGTTTGCAATGGCAGCGTATAGATTTGAAACACGCTACATAAAGTTAACAATCATACATTAGTTTTATTGCAAACATAATAAGTTTATTTTAAAATAAATTTAACCTTTAAAATGTACTACTATTTTACGTGATGCACGAGTTCATGGCAAAAGCACATCATAAAAAAACACCTGACTGCTTTGTTCGCATTCTGGTGCTTCCGTCTTATCTCAGTTCAAATCTTGTGTAGATAACATCTGCTTTGAATGAATTCACTATGCCTAGCATTTAATTTTTTCGATGTTTACTTACAGATGGTTGAAATTCATTTCTTATCAGATTTATGTCATACATACGGTAAACACAGATGTGGGCCGTCTTTAACTACATTTTGGGCCTAAAATTGGAAAATTACAACATGCACATAGAACCGTGATTTTTTGTATATAGGCATTACTCATGTATATCTTTCACCCCTTTATTTTGAAAAGTGCTATACAATAATAACCCTGTATAGTATCTCTGTAATTGCTAGTGTTATCAAAAGAGTAATATAGGGGTCATGTGCTCAAGTTTTTTTATAATCATTGTTGAATAATCTGCCGTTTTCAAAATAGGAAGTCAAGTAAAAAAGTTATCAGATCTGACCCATCTTTTTTAATGCAATATTCTGTATATTTTAATCTAAAGAGATAGCATTTTAAATTCTCTTTTCAATAATATAACACACCATGGATGATTTCTGGTAAAAATTAACATCCTAGAAACAAAACTATGTTGACATTAGACCAGGAAAAACATTACACAATGTATTTTAACAGACAAAGAGTATAAGAAATAGCTGGCATAAGAAAGTAAATTAAAAAACTATAGAAACTTTGAAACGATTCAGATTAAGGGAAAAAATAACGGGAATTATCATGTTCGAAAAGCCCTCCGTTCTTTCGGAACACTCTGTATAGTCTAGTCATAAATATTTTTAAATTATGCAGCATTGTATTCTTCTGTAAAGTTTTTTTCCTTAAATCAAAAATAGAGCTATAATCAAAGACCCGGTCTTCGATGGGACGCTGTATACAGCTCTTCTTCTCAATATATGCGAGAAACTTTAAGAGCTGATTCCTGGGGTTATTTTGATAATAATAAGTTCATAAGAACATATGTCCAAAATCGCTTAGTTCTAAAGTTGTACAATATTTAATAGTAAGTTAACATAATTAATGTTTTTATTATAAATTAACAAAATAATTAGTAAAACAAAATTAACTTATACTAACTGTTGAAAATGACCGCCCCCAACTGCAATACAAGCTTCTATCCTCCGTCGTATTGACTGGCGAGTCCGTTCTAAAATACCAGGGGTATTTCGAATTGTTTGAAAAGCTGCGATAATACGATTTCTCAGTTCATCGACATTTTCAATGGGCGTCGTATAAACTAATGATTTAAGGTGACCCCAGAGGAAAAAGTCTAAAGAATTTAAGTTTGGAGACCGAGGAGGCCACAGTTGTGGACCATCTCCCCGTCCTATCCACCGATCTGGATACGTATTGTCCAAAAACTCGCGAGCAACTAAACTAAAATGCGCTGGAGCACCGTCATGCACAAAATCTTAATTGCAATGGAGCTTCTTCCAGGAGTAGTGGTAGCTCCTCTTCAAGAAAATTGCGGTATACCTCGCCATTTAACCGCATCGGTAAAAAATATGGACCTATCAAGTGATCTCCAACAATTCCGGCCCACACATTGGCAGAGAATTGATGTTGATGACGGGCATTCACTAGTTCGTGCGGATTTTCTTCGGCCCATATGTGATTATTATGAAAATTAATAATCGCATTTCTAGAGAAAGTAGCCTCGTCGGTGAAGAATATTTGAGCCAAGCAGTCAGGATTTTGTGTTGCATCCATTGACAAAAAGCCACTCTTTGCGGAAAATCTGCCGGCAAAAGTGCCTGCACCCGTTGAATGCGATATGGATGCAACAGTTGATCTTTCAATATTCTCCAAACTGTGGCCTGACTAATGTTTAAAGCAAACGCAATTTTTCTGGTGCTTGTAGTAGGATGTTCCTCAATTTCATTTAGTACCATTTCTCCAACTTGTGGAGTTGGATGAGTGCCCGTTATCAGTCGTCCGTTTTTTTTAAATTTCCCGTTTCACTAAGACGTTGGTGAAGACGGGTTAATATTGAATGATGCGGGATGATACAGTTCGGGTATCGTTCTTCATAAAGACGTCTAACAGCACGCGAATTTCCATTGGCAAGACCGTAAACGAAATGCATATCAAACATCTCAGCATTCGTGTGATTCATTTTGGAAAACAGAAACTGGCAACAAACTGAATGAATACTCTGATAACTATTGACAAATATTGAAATGACAAATAAACAATTCCTTCTCAAGGCAATAGTTTTTGAAGAACCAACTGTGATATTATATCGTGTTAGTCATAGTTCATAATTTATTATTAAACATTCAATAACTTTAAAATCAAACCGTTTTGGACATATACTCCTATGAACTTTTATGATCAAAATAACTTCAGCAATCAGCTCTTAAAGTTTGTCGTATATATGTGGAATCACCCTGTATATCTACACATTGCCTGAACATTTTAAATCTAAACTATCAATGTATTTTTTTTGTCCAATTTTAGGTTTCAGTATACGTTATTCTAAAACCACTTGTATCAGGTATTCCTATACCCATTTGGCACTTATTCCTCGTTCAGGAGATTACAAAAAAAAAATGAAATTTCACACCATCTAAGGTAAATTACGCTGAATGGTTGATATGAACGATAAAGAGTTTTTTTTATGTATAGTACTTAGAATAGGTACCCTTTTAGTTGAAGCACATGATTTTGGATGAATTATAATTATATATTTAGCTTTTCATAAATGAAGTGTGGGAAGGTTGAATCATCGAGTATGGCACAACACATAAATGAAGCCGGACATGGTATTAACGTAGAGAACTTTGCACGAGTGAAGCAAATAGCTATTGCTTGATATTATATTCAATAATAACTTATTGAACCGGAAATATGTTATATTGTCTATCCACCATTCAGTACTAATAGATTTATTGGGATTAAAAAAAAACCATGTCCTCACTTTTACAGATATTCTCTTTTGATTGAAGCTTCGTTGAAAATTTCGAGCCGCCCGTATAACAAACGTACATTTAGAGATTTGTATTAATCCGCGCACATCCGCCTTCTCTCTATTTAGATAAATCTCAGTAGCGGATGAAGAAAGAGAAAGGGGAAATGAACCGGCGTTCGTCCGCAACTAAACGTGATCAATTGCGTGACGTGAATACGATTTCTTTTTGGTGGAAATTCTCTTTCTTACCCATCTGGAATACTGGATGGGAGCTGGAGAAGTTTCGCCAGGAAGATGTTGGTCGGATCAATAGTTAAGGTTCGCGAGGTGATTTCATAAATTTCTATGCTCGTTTGGAGAAATATATGGGCGAGGATTCGGCCAATCTGAACTGTTTTACTTACTTCGGGAAAGTTTTGTTTTCCGATAATTTGATTTTCGTATATATATACTTAGCGAATTGGGTTTATATTGGCGAAGATATTTTCTTTGGTTACTCGCAAAAGCAAAAATTAATTACTGTAGCTACCAGCGAACGACCAAACATCGAAAGAATTTTTATTTAAGATTTAATCTCATATAGCCATCACAAAATTATTACTACAGAGCGCCATCTTTACACTGTTTCCTATTTAATACCATTTCAAATCCAACATTTGCTAGTGCTATTCACGATGCATACATAGGTTAACTACCTATATAAGAATGTCTTCTTTTTTTTCCGTTAACCCGGATTTGTCTGACATATGATTTCCGAAAAGCACTGCGGCTTTACAAGACTTATTATTTCGTACAACCCACGTCAAAATGGTGGTCCCCTCTACTAATTTGTACAGGTCTTTTACGGAGCGAGAACGGTATGTTTCTGAGTGTTCTTTCGGTTCCCCAAATGAATCATGTCCCTTGCGCTCCAGTGCATGAAATCATAAAAAAAATTGCATGTCTAAAATAATAGCAAATTATGCAACTTGGAAATTTTTTGAAAGAGATTGAATATAATTCGTTGTTCTGCTCTGTATCTAATCGCATAGTACAACATTGGAAACTTAAGAATGAAAATTGAAAAATGCAATGAATTATTAATTAGTTTGTAGAAAAACAAAATTTAAACATAAAAAAAGGCCAACTTCTTTTTTAAGTGGATAGTTTAGGTGTTATTAGGGTCGCTAATTAGGGATATAGAGAGATGAAAACAAAATGGAGCATCCATTTTGAGGAAAATATTTGAAAAAGAAATGATAAATTAGAAGGTTTTTGGTGATTATTATTAAAAAAAAAATATTTCGAATAGAATTATTGCTTTAATTTATAAATTAAGTAAAATACGTAAAAAATCACAAAAAAAAACGACTTTAAAAATTTTGTAAAGAACAAGCCAATGTAAAAAAAAAACCCATAAAATTGAAGAAAGAATGTTAAAAAAATTATTTGAAAAAACTGTTGAAAAAGAAAATGAAAATAAAAGTAAAGAAATTAGTAAAAAGGTGAAAAAAATTAAATGATTAAAAAATGATAAATTGCTAAAAGGAAATAAAAATTTTATAAAAAGTAATTAAAAAATGTAAAAACAGTAAAAAGTACGAAAACGGTAAAAAAGTGAAAAAAATCATTTAAAAAAATTGAAAAAATTAAAGAACATTAGAAAGGAAAAAATAAAAAAATAAGCTTTGAAAAAATTGTTGAAAAATAACAAAAACAGCAGATGTAAAAAAGAAATAAAGAATTGGAAAAAAGAGAAACTGTTTATAAAGTTAAAAAATGCTTAAAAGAGGCAATAAAATATTTGAGAAAGAAAGAGAAAAATTCTACAAACAATAAAAAAATACGAAAAAGGTTAACTTACGGAAAAATGTTAGAAACTGTTGAAAATGTTTTAAATAATGTTAAAGGAGGAAGAGAGGAAGATATAAGGTTTGCAAAAAAATTACACAACGTTAAAAAAGGTAAGACATTTGAAAAAAAAAACCAGTTAATATGAAAAAGAGGAAAAAAATTCACTTGAAGAAAAAAATAAGGAAAGGGTTGAAATCGGTTAAAACAATTAAAAAATTAAAAATTGCTGAGAAAAGAAAAAAGGTTGAAGAAAAATTAGATATTAAAAAATTGAACTAACTTTCCTTGGATGTCGGAGCAAAATTCAAATCGTCTACCGAAATGCCATTCTTTCAATATGTGCACAAAATGTGGTTTGTAAGGATGGTATTTATTTCGTTTTAATATTTTTGCCACTGTATCTTTACTTGCATCATTCTGTAGCAAAGACTACATTTTTTTAAGATTCAATGGCAGATAGCATCACCTCTAACTTCGTGGCATCAGTGGCTTCAGAAAAAAACATATTAACCGAATTTATTTACGGGCAGATTTCACTATCTTATCCGGCTGTGGCTTTTGTTGTCATATTTCAAAAATTATGTTTAAATAAAAAGTTGCCTTATAGTATCTTATTAAACATGTAATTTCCCACAGTTTTTCTCTAAATTCAATAATAATCGAATTTTAATCGCTAAAAGGAATAACAAAAATAGTTCTTTTTTCGATAACTAATTGACCATGATTTTGTTTCAAAATGTAAAAGACTCATTTAATTCAGCTTTAACATTTTTTAAACAATTTTCAATGATTTTTAACATTTCCCCACTTGTTTAACCTTTTTTTCAACACTTTCTTAACATGTTAATTTTTTCTAGTTTTAGGTTCTTTAATTTATTTTCAATTTTTTATCCCTTTTCAGCAGTTTTTTATTTTTTCAAATATTTTTTTACGATTTTTTTTCAAATTAAATAATAATAGAGTTATAGACGCCAAAAGAAATAATAAAGAATTGTTTTTTTAGATGATTAGTTAGTCATGTTTTTTTTTTCCAGAATGCAAAAGGTTCATTTAATTGAGCTTTAACATTTTTTAAACAATTTTCAACGATTTTTAATATTTTCCCATTCGTTTATCTTTTTCATTGTTTCTACAATTTTTCAATTACATTCTCAAATATTTTACTTTTTAATTTTTTTCCTAAGTTTTTGTCTCATTTTAGCTATTTCTAACTTTATTAACAGATTAATGTTTTTTTTCCAATTTTTTTACCTCTTTTTTTACATTTGTTTCTTTTCCAATTTTTTCAACATTTTTTTAAAAGCTTTTGATTTTCTTAACATTTTTTTTTAAGTTCTTTATTTTGTTCTTCAATTTTTCTCTCTCTTTTTTTAACAATTTTCATTTTTTTCAACTTATCTTTAAATTTAATAATAATAGATTTTTCTTTTTTAAATGATTAGTTAGCTTTTTTCCAAAATACATACTCATTTAATTAATCGTGTCTCAATCTCGGCTTTTTCCCGAAATCCCCATACTAAATATCTGAAGAAAAAAAAAACACAGCCTGCATGTTTATTACTGCGTATTATATAGAAAGATCAAACATTTTTTTTTTACAAAGTATATACCAAAAAATCATCTTATTTTTTCATATTTTCCAAAACATTTCATTATTCAAACATGTATATTATTACAACATGCAAGGAATAAGAAAGCCGCCAGCCCATTGTAACCTCACATTACATCTTCTTTTCAACGCAAAAGCGCTGCCCCTCCGGCGTTCACAAAGCTACGAAAATACGCCCGGAACTTATATCCACTGGGACGGGTCAACATGAGTTTGTAATTTAAACAACGCCCTCTACCGATACAACTCGCTACACGCAATCAATACTACTGTATTGCCGGATCTCCGTACCTACTCAAACAAAAAGCATTTTCCGCGCCTATCCTTCCCATGTAACAGCCCGAGTCGTTAAATGGTTTTCCACACAGTTTAGACTTCCAATTATGTACCTCCCTGCTAAGGGTGGGGGGATTAATATCCTATATAGTAGCGCTGGTGGTAACGCTTTTACGGGTAATTATTCAAAGGTGTCGGGAGCTGTTTAAAAGGAAACATATTTAAAATGGAATTTACTTTTGTGTCCCGAAGATGTCTCTGTCGTAAACATGTTTTCGCCTTGGTTAATTAATTTCGTATATACGAGTTTCACATTATTGTCTCCGTGTTTATAAAATGTCGTTTTATGCTTGGATCTAAACACTTACACGAAGTTCTAAATTACGGCACCGATACACTTAATTATTTCGCTGCCAAAGCGCTGCCAAAATCAATATAACGTTTTTTTTCTTCACTTTTTAGCTATTTATTGGCTGTAAACTACGGAATGTATTCGCGTCACAAACGAGACCACTTGTACATACATCAAACGTGATGTGATATTCGCCAGATCGTACATACACTGCAGTGGGGTAAATAAAAATATTTTTTCCGGTGTAAATACAAAGAAACGTAAACTTTGCTCACATACATGATATGTTGAGTCATTTTTTTTCCTGGGCGAGGTTCTGGAATCTAATGTACACAATACAATAATTGATAGATTGCCACTCTGGTGATTCTTTGGAACATTATCACAAACTATACTTTTTAGATCGTTTTACCCCTAATGCTTTTTCACGTAATCATCTTGCCCAGAAAACCGGTGTCATAGTATCCGAACTTAATTCCTTATTGAGAGAGCCATCTTATGTTCCCAAAATCCTAATCAAGAATAAGTATCACAGACACCATATCCAACCTCCCACACTGAGACCTACATCCTAGATCCAACATACACAAGACGTAACTCACTCCTTATCCATTTAATGCCTATATGCCCTACATCCAAAGTGTTACCGACCGTAAGTGTTATCGAAAATCCTGTTCAAACACAGCATCAAACTAGTTTTTAAATTTAACTTAAAACATTTATTCCCCTTTCTCGTCCAAGATTAAAACCTTTCAAAGCCGTTTTGGTGTTTACCGAATACTGGAGATTACAAGATTTTGTTTTTTCTAAATCTTTTACTTCTTTTAAGCAATTCTTACTTAAAACAGCAGATTTATAAGCAAGGGCCATTTCAAGATGTTAATCATTTCAGAAGCCTCTCAGGAAATTACTCCAGATATGATAAGCAATATGTATTACGAGAATTTAGCAATAGAACGATTAAATGTTTAGAAAAAGAGGGTGGGCATGTCGGGACACTAGCGGAATGAGTTAAAATTCAATCATTTTTATTTGTAATGTACAGTCAGATAAAAAACTCATGTCTCCCTCAAATATTATTTCTTTTTATTTTATGAATATAATGCTTTTCTGTTTCTGTTTAAATGTGGCCCTTGTTTCATTAAACACTCCAGTCAAAAACAACGAATTTTATATGAAATGAATGATTCACTAAATATAAATTAATTCAAATCAAATCAGGAGTGCCAATAAACTAGATATCTAGATTGAATCACCACTTGTTTTCCAAGTCAGTTATTTGGCCAAACAAACTGATTCATGCAAACTCTCTGGTGGGCATAAGAAATGGTTATTTGAGAATGAAAAAAATAATTTTGCGACAGAGCATTGTTATGAACACGCCAATCTCACAAAGCTGTCAGATGAACAATCAATTCTGCTTAACAGTATCAAAAATGAATCAAACTTTATTTACATACTCAGAAATGAACGCAAGGATGTCGAAAAGAAGTTGGCTTATGCAAATGCTGTTCTAAAATTAGTCGTAATAAAACAAGCTTTATTTTAGCGTTCGTCCAAATTTGTTCACGTGTGTATCTATTTAATTTGCGTACGTATTTACCCATTTTGCGGACACAAAATCTATTTCTCACTATTTACATTGATAAATACGACTATACAACGATCTATGTAGACTAATATACACAGATATTTCCGTCCAATTAGTTGACAAATAATGACACGTTCAAGGTAAACGTTTCAAACCTATAACTCAAACATCGTCGTGTGAAATATGTAAAACGAAATTATTAGATGCGATAGAACTGAATTGGATACAGATAATTTTTAACACGTAAAAATAACATCAAAAATTTGTTCCCGATATAAACTTGATCAGTATTTATTCATTTCAATAAACTCTGAACAAATTTTACATATTTAGCAACTAATTTTAGAGTAATTAATCGACTAATTTTTTCTATGAATTCCGCTGTTGAAATGTATCCCTATATATGAATTTAAGGAGGAAGCAGCCGTGCAATTTCAAAGTATATGATTACATATAGCGGTGCTTATGACGTCCAGAAGAAAAGGTGATAAATATCTTGCCGTCGCAACATTGATAAATGATGGTGAGGCTTCGATTATTTATCTACGCGATCTTGGGAACTTTGCGATAAATAACTGGTCGTGTATTTTGCCGGAAAGCGCAAGGAAATAATGCAGAAGGTGTTATTATATCTTATGATGTGGTAAGTTGAGTTGAGGTAACTACGTCATTCGTATAAAATATTTTTTATCAGTTTAATAATTGTTAAAGGTGGAAATGTGGGATTGATTTGACCTGCAGATTAACTTCGTTAGTTAAATAAAACTGAATGGATTACGTGAAATTTTGGTATTGAAAACGTTTCAAACTCAGATGTCACCAATTTGCATCGAAATTGTATAAATGAATCAAGAAGTCAAAATCAAATTATAATAGGTGTATAAAGTGAGCAATGTGACGACTTGGAAACAATTTCGATCACTGTAGTAACAACAAAACTGGCTGTTATTCTGAAACAGTATGGATACAACACAAAATGAAGTAGATTGTACTGCCAGCCTTTATAAGGCACTATGCAACAAAACTGTCAAATAAACGTCAGATTGATGAATTATCAACGTCAATGTCAATTATTAATACTTTGTTCTTTGCCAAAAATACATCTATAATCAATTACGCACTTTAAACTTGTCTGTTAAACGTAGTATAGCAAACGTTTGTTCCTTTATTTATTGATTTTATACCTTTCAATAATATTATGTTTGTTTGTATTATTTCGTACCTTTTACTATTTTAAAAAGGTCTGAAAGAAGAAATTATTATTACATGGCCTATTGTTACAGCAATTGAAAAAAAAAACATTAAAAACAAATTACTCTATGGAAACGTTTTGTAAAATCATCATTGAATTTTCATTTGTAATCCATACTACACAGATAAACTTTAAACCTTTCTTTCAGTTAATAGATATTTCTTTTAGTCAACACGCACTTCTTTCACTGACATAATACCTTTTTCAAACAGGGAATATTGCTTGAAATAAACCGTATTCCTTGATGGTACTGGAAATATACGAATTTGGGGTAAATGTAATGTCTAAATGGTTAAAGGAATCTTTACTTAAAACGACTGGACACTAAAAAGTTTAATAGTTTAAATTTATTGAAGGTAACCCCAGTTACCAACTATATTTATTTCAATTTATAAAATATTTAAAAATTATTATGTTAGTACATTAATAATATTTATTGCAAATGTTTTCTCAATATATTTTTCATAACTCTGCAAGAATATTTTACTTTGTATTTCTGTAAATATTTATTTCATAAAAAAAAAGATTGAATTTTTGCTTTTGTACATTTGGTGCGTAGGACGAATAATATAAAATGGGTAAAATATGCACACATATTCAGTAGGTATGTACCTATTTAAAATGATAGTTTAAAGATTAAATTAGATAATATATATCTAATATGATTTAATTAGTATCTAAGTTGAGCGCTGTAACTTTTCTATTAATATATCTGCGTTTTGTATTATATTATTTGTAATATTTGTAAGTTGCGAACGTCAACACAACACCACTATTCATTACGGTGTTTTAGTATTGTTTATGCGTCTATGGATTAGATACATAGAATGCATACGCGTTCCATTCGTTTGTCCGTTACATGTTATAGTTTATAATAGTATACGATTAGGGCAGATTAGGGTTAACTGTGTAATTAATTGTTGCGGGGTGTTTTAGTTTTTGTGGTGACTACGAGGTAAGCAAAACTTTGAACATGTCATGGCATTTATAAGATAACTGGAATGCTCAATATCGCTATGTACAGAAATCGTTTAATAATATAATTGTAGGAATTTTATGCATCATATATGTACTGCATCTACCAGATAAATTGCTAGTTGATTTGCTTAAGAGATTCATCTCGGTAGATAAGCGTCATAACCTCAAATAGAGGTTAGAATACGTTGTGTTGTTTTATTGTTTGTACGTAGAATGTTTTCAAATATTATGAAATAAAGTAAAAATAAGTATCATAAGTATTAGAATGTAGCTACCACTCCAATTATTGTAAATGCTCCAAATGTATTAGTAGGTGTTGATAATGTTGTACGATGTTTTATTCATGGTATGATCTAATACAATTGACATTGTTTTAGAGGCCACAAGGAAACGCCATGAGAGCGCCACTATCGAAAATATGAAAAAAGCCATAAGGTTGTACCTGCACCAGCCAGGCAGTGCTTAGA
>RXPK01001824.1:0-69559 GCA_004143645.1 Protaetia brevitarsis
GGGATTTTTTTTATTTAATGTATACCTAATAACTTTTTTTTGGATAGGTGTGCATTCTGGAACCCAATCTATTTGAACACGCGTCACTGCCACTATATGGGCGGTAATTTAAAAATATGATGTTAATCTGCAAAAAGTAGTAGTACATGATATCCAAAAAAAGTTCTTTGAAAATGTTTTTGCACTTCATCTGAGCGTGTCAAATTTTTTAAAGAGCTTTAAATTTTTAAAATCACAATTTTTCCAATATGTTTAATTGATTCGATTCCGTTTTTTTCTTTTAGCATTTACTACCATAATATTTCTAAATCTGTTGACTCAACATTTTGTCTGTTGCATATTTAACAGAACACTGAAAGTACATTTTCGTAATGACAGTTTGTTGCAAGGGACGTGTCTAGAAGTAAAAATAAATTTGCAACCTTTATTTTAACCCCTTAATAACATTATTTATTGAAAATATATACTTTTGTTTCTCATTAAGTGAACCGTTAGTCTAATAAAACTCATAGAGTTACATGCGCGCGCGAAATCCAGTAGGTTTAAATTTAGGAACAAGGAATAATAATAGTAGTAAAATAAATAGTTAAGCTATGAACTCAATGAAGTAAAGATTTAAAATAAGTATTTTAGCTAATGATGTGAATCTTATTAGCAACACATTTAAACAATACCTAATTGTAATGAACAACTTTTAGACACTTATCGTCTGTTCTTATAAGTAAGTAGCTTTGAATTTTAACACAAATAATTATAACATTTAATTTTGCAAATGATCATACTACTATTTTTATTTTCCGCTGTTTATATTCGTGTTCCTCTTTCAATCTCTTATACGTCGGGCGCATGTCGTTTTAACGCTGACTAACGCTTCTCATTTTAGTGCAAAAACAAAAATGTATTTATTTTCATAAAGATGCGAGCTGGTTTAGAATGAAAATGTGGTGACTTCATTATTAGTACTATATACAGTCCCTTGCAACAACAATTGTCATACCGAAACACTGCAGTTTTCACTGTGTGATTATGCAACTTGACAAATGTTAAGTAAGCCAAATTTGACGTTCTATGCTGTAGTGCTAAAAACGTAAAAAATGGAATATTAATTCAATAACAATATTTGAAAATTTGTTTTTCATTTTTCTTTGAGTATCTTTACAAAATTGCACATTCTCAGATTGAATTCTAAGCACTTTTTCAAATACTTTTTGTATCTTGTTCTACCGCTTTTAGAAATTCATGGCATATTTTTTAAATTTACAGCGTTTATACTAGTGATATGTGACGATTCAAAAAAATTTGGGATTCCTAACATGCACCACCTATCCCCAAAAAATTTGAATATTTAATATAAAAAAAAGTCCATATGTTGCAATATTTATGCCGCGTGTAGTATATTATAGTAGGATTTTAACAACTTGTTTTTATGTAGTACACACACTATTTATAAACATAGACTTAACATTACAGAATAACAGACACAGAGTATATAGTTTATTTTCTTTCCTTTTATCTTCATTGGTCTGTTAACATATGTTGATAGAGTGCGAAAATTACTTCTTGGGCAGTCCGTGTAGTTACTGGGAATCTGCCTCCTGACGATTGACCACAGCAACGACACGGTGTCGCCGGATTCGTGAGACGAAGAACAGCATGACCTTCCGTTCTTGAGTTCGCGCATCTCTCTTTCCCGAGCCGTATAGAGGGCGCGGTGCGTCAGGAGCCTTCCTCGCATTTTCTCCGCTCTCGCCGCTCCCTTGACGGTCACGTCTCGAATCCCTTTCGTACTCTCACGTTTTTTTTTTTTTTCTTCTTTCATCCCGGAATTGGTTTATTAAGGATCCACCGTCAGGATTCATCATACAGGGGAATTTTCGTTGCAAGATTCGCAAACTCCTTGCTTTCTATTAAGTCACAGTAAGTACTTATTTTTAAACTGAATTTACGCTTGTCCAAGTGATTTATTTATCTTATTATAATTATATGTGATTATTATAAAAGTTAAGATTTTAGAAAAAAAGCAGTACCTTCAATAAATGAAAAGGAAGAGGCAAGAAACCATGTTCGTTACCGATCATAAATTTGAGCGGAATATACAGGCTGTATCAGTATCAGGAATACAGTCCGCAGTAACTGTTATAGCACTTTTAACAAACTAATAGTTCTGTTTCTTGCATTTTTTTGTGCATTATTTCAGTTTATATATGCCTTTTGGTTACATAGCTTATAGATACTTTGTAAATGTTTATGTTTTTTATTATTTCAGTCTTCGAGATGTACTTCTCCCCTCCTCTAAAAATATTACGCTGTACAAAACCACTCAATATGTAACAAATTAATAAGTCCTTAAAATACATATCTAAATGTATTACCTCAGTTTATTTCTATTTTTACTGTCTTATTCGCCAAAATTAGTGTGCTATAACATTTGCTCGGCGACTTTATGTAGCAGCTGTAATCATATGCGATCAAAAATCTTAATGCGCAGGGTCTCTGTAAGCAATAACGAGGAAAGAATATTTTTAAATGCCGGGCTAAGTCGTCCTGGCCCAACTAAATGCTGTCCGGATATACCCCAATACATATCATTCATGCATACCTCGTTCGTTTGTTGACCCGCTTGGAGTGCAGCCCCTTCGAACATTTATTTATTCTTTCGTCTCGAAAAACGATCCCTTTCAGGACATCATGATTCAATATAGAAACTCAGCTTGTGCTCGGCAACAGCCGGGAAGTAATATTCATTTCGGCGCGATATCATAGTAGAAGCGTGTTTGCAATTTTCTGTATCTACATTTATTCTGTGTTATTTCATGCAATTCATTGCTTTAATTATATAAATTCAAAAGAAATAACTCAGATTCTGTGTACCGTTATTAACAACTACTCTCGATTCGACAAAGAAGAAAAATATTTACGTTTTTGTAATACTGAATCGCATATCCGGTATATCGGAACGTCTTTCGGGTATTGAATAATGCTTTGTAGACTTCGTTAGAATGCTTTTAACAAAAAAGGTAAGTTTATTTTATAAAAAGAGAATTTAAAATGCCTGTTTTTGCTATTTTTACAAGGGGCCTTTTTTTATTCAGAATGACGTAAATGAACTTACGCATACCATTAAGAATATACTATGAGTGCAATGTATTTTACATATTACCACGTTTAGCGAGTGGCTTACATACGTTTCTTGCATCAGGCTCGACTAAAGATTTTTGGTCTAAATTTTTATTGCTTAATGATGAAATCGGTTCGGTGGTTTTGTGCTTTATACGTCGTGTAGTTAACACCCAGCAAAATTTACTTTTTTTATTTGATACACCTGTATACGTGTGTCTACGGATGGAGTTGACGTAGGTATACTGAACGAAAAATTTTTGATTGGATTTTAATATTTGGAATAAGTTCTGTTTGGCTGAACTATTTGTGTTGCTTTCGATTTTTTAAATCCATTAGGCCTTTACAGTTGAGTCAAAATCGTTTTCGTTTCAGGTAAAGTGCTTCTTTCCTGGGCAGTGTGCCAATATGTTACTCAAAAAAGGTTATTCAAAACGAGGTATGCGGAGTTATCGGCCTACTTTGACAAAATCCATTGGTTGTCAATTTCGTTTCCAGTAAAGTACTATTTGTGTCACAGAACGATATGTTATCAGAAAAAATGGTTAGGGCAAAAGTACGAGTTTTAAATTTAGGCTGTGGGGCTACATTGGTAATAATGAGGAGTTATATATTAATATAATCATGATTTCAAAGCTAGACAATCAGTATGACATTTGCATAATCTATAACTTCTTGTCCAAGCATTCTAGAAAATTGTGTACGTTACGCAAACAGTACTTTACCTGAAATTGACAAACAACAGATTTTATCTGAGTAGGCTGATGACTCTGAAAATTTGCATACCGTCATAAGTCTTCGTTTCTAATAACATTTTTTAGTAACATTTTAGACTGTGAACGAAAAAGCTACTTTACATGAAATAAAAACATTCTTGGCTCAGCTGCAAAAGCCTATTAATACTTTAAAAAATCGAAAGTAAACGATAAATAAGTTCCAGCACTTACTTTTTAAGCATTAAATTGCAATTCATTTTTTTGTCTATTTTACCTATTTTCGACTCCATTCGTGACATATTGTATATTGGCGCGCCAAAATAGATCTATTGCACGACAAGAAATAACACACGAAATACAATAAAATTACAATCACGGCAAATATAATTTTACTTATGCCAGCGTTCACACGACAAAATAGATAATACACGACAAAAAAGAAATCAGTTGTCAAAAATAATTTTGACGGACATTTTTTTTCTTTTTTTTTCGTTAAAATATTTTTATATCGTTCTGTACATTTTATTAGCGTTTTATCGTTAGCAGTTTACTTTTTTCTGCCTGGACGATAAAGTTAATTTTAAAACATATTCGTATTAGGAACGATTTTCTAATGTATCGTCTTATTTTGTCGTGCATTATCTTATCTGTTGTGCATATCGTTTTGTATATTTTATTGCTTTTCCATCTTTCTGTCGGTGCATAAAATCTGCCAATCGTCAGATATCAAAAACTGGTTTAACAGCATTATTTCATTGACGTCCAACTTGTACGAACAGGTAGTAGATGAAATTAGGAGGTTTTTTCAAACTAAAAATGAGTTAGGCTATACAATATATATGGCTACATATGTCTCCTTATTAACCCAACATTGTCCGATCGGATACATATCTTTTTAGTTCAGATCGATCTCTCCTCTAGTTCCAAAGATATCGTTGAAAATGTGTTTTAGGGGCGTAACTTTAAGGGCCTATCTCTCCGTTACAAGTGAAAATCAGCAGTTAAAAGAATACGGGTCAATTATTTTTCACTGCTCCACATGCCTACAAAATTTTATCGAATTGGGGTTCACTTGGGTGACTGTTTTTTTAGTCACTATAACCTATGGTATATTCATTTTCATAGTTGCCTCTCTAAATGGCGCCCATAAAATTTCTAATGACGTCTGCCACATCTGCGTTTACAGGTTTGTTCGTTTCTCTCGGATCTAACTTTTCACATTGTTGGTCCACGTTCGATGGAGCATTGCAAAAATTTTCTCATATAATGGTTTTACTGACAATAATAGAAAAACTTTAAGCAATTATATTTACTTAGTTGACCTTGTATATCTAAATTTATATTCCAAAACTAATGATAAAGCAGTAATAGAAAGGAAGCGATAGCAGCATAATCTATCGACTTTTATGATGGGTTAGAGCTGGCGCCGACCTAATATATATAGTAAAGTTCAACGAATTCCATTTTTTTAAATGTGTCAACGATAAGAACAACATTGAAATGATAAACGCGTACACTGATAAGTTGCGGACACATGGTTGTTGATAATCCGAGTAAGTCCTCAGTTTCTTTTTACTCAAGTATTATTGTATTCGAGATGAAATACCTGGTAAATGAGTTTAGATTAGTTAAGGTATTATTCCAATAATAATAAGTATATTTATTGTATTTATGTATATATAAGAAGAAACACTTATCATAAAAAAAAAAAGATTTTTTTTGTAATAGATCCTGTAGTAGGCAAATATTTATTCACTACAACAACGGCATTCTGTAAATATAGTGATTCTAGTGTAATCACTTGGTTGTTTATCAATATACAACACTGAGAAGTTCCGCACGATGCTTCGTGAACGATAGTGCATATATTAGATATGTAAGGCTACATATACACTTCTGATGAATACCGTTTCATATTCAAGAGGACTGATGTATAGCAGGAATATCTTTAACAGTTTAACGTGAGAGTCTTTCATCTTCTAGTAGTATTGTAAATGTTGAGCGTTTTCAGTAGAGTTATGCTTGACTTTACAGAACACGAGAAATTCCGTATATTATTCACTTATGGAGGCATTACACAAGACTTCATTCGGATATAAATCGTATAGTATGGTAGAGGCTAAATACTTTGACGAGTAGTGTAAATATTTATACAATAAGTATAGAATGTTTATCATGCAATAACGGCGTTGAGTGATTGGCGTATTTAAGTGAAAAATGGCTGTTGAATGAAGGAAAGTGGAGCGGAATTTCCTTTACATTAAACGCATGTATTTTGTAAAATGTTGGAAGGGTGAACGATCTAGTATCAATGTTTATTCCGTGGGATTTATGTTTGTATAATTTCTATTTATGGTTTGCATCGAAAATATGGCGTATCTAAACATAGAACGTTTGTATCATTTATTTCGAAGTGATTCTAGTAGTACCTATAACTAGCTATTTTGTGACGGGGTTTTATAAGCTAAAATTATTTAAATTGGATCTCTTACTCAAAACTAATGTAAGTTAAAAGGTAGCATTCTAAGATGAAAAAACGAAAACAATAGGTGTGGATGGCGAAAAGATCAAATTATGTTCATGCACGTGAAAATGTCAGAAACCGATGTCGCGAAATGTTGTGATTTAATATATATTTTAAACTAAAAGAATTAAGGCTTTTAGTCTCTCCGATCTTAATACCTAAATCAAATGAAAGATTCCTATAAAAGTAAATTGGGAGAGCAAATTATTATTACTTAGAAAAAAGATACAATTCCATCATAATATGTCTTTTTCTTATGCATATATCTAAATAGTTCAACCTAGGAAACATGAGGTTTACTATATTAAAACATACTTGAAGCGATTAATCTAAGCTTTGATGTTCCTAGCCACTCGAGCGTGAGGGGAAATGAGGCGGCGGACGATCTTGCCAAGCGAGGTTTGTCAAGGTCTTTCGTTGAAGCTGACCCTTCTTTTGGCAATATCAAATCGCAAATTAAAAAAATCCATCATTGAATGGATACATAATCGGTTCAGAGAGTGGTGGCAAAACTTATCGGGACAATGATAGGTAAAAAAGTTTCTAAAGGAGCAGAGGCTTGAATTTACTAAAGATCTACTGAGTAAAGATACGAAGACTATCAAAATGATAGTAGGTCTGCTGATTGGTCACTGTAGACTAAATAGTCATAAGTACAACATACACCTGGTTGATGATTCTACTTCCAGATTCTGTGAAGAGAAAAAAGAAAGAAAAAAATCAAGTTCATGTGCTGTGGTAATGTGACGACCTGGCGAGAACAAGGTTTTTAGTAATGGGCGTTGAACCCTACAGCTAGCAAGTACACTAAGAAGCTGCTCTCAAGGATGATAGGCCTAAATAAGAGAGCAAGATTAGAGAGTGTATTCTAGGAAAAAGGGGATCATAATAGAAATGAAAAAATAAAAGATAATTGTAGCCACGTTATAACATTACATGAATATATAAAAGTTAAGTTAAGTTGAATAATTGTACATATTATTATTTAATTAAAACAATGAAGGGTGAATTAAATTGTGAAGTACATAAATGCAAACGATTGTTGTAGATAATATTTAAATATAAAAGAAGTTATTGAATATATTTAAAAAAATATGTGTTTTTTATGGTAAAATTAGTAATCACATGCGACAACATTCTAGAACTTTAGAGCAACATAAGATTTACCAAAAAATTATACAGTCATTTAAAAAGAAGGAAATTTGAGAATATTAGGATAAAACTTCATTTTTATTCTTAGCAAGACAATTAATAAGTTAATCAGTTGAAAAACTCAACCTTTTCTCTATTGCGAAGCATCGTACACTGAAGTTCCAGGCAGCAGTACGTAGTAAAATTATATGACGCAGGTATGCAACTAAACTTATTATGGATTATTCTAACAATTACAAAAAGACCATAAAACAATAATGGAATTTTTAATAATTACAAATATTTGGATGAAGTAAATTGAATAACTTATGGGTTACGAATACAAAAAATACATTTTCTTCTTCCATTTTCCTACTTATGCACTGTATTTATGTATGTATATTTGTAAATAATTAAAATGTTCTTATAGACAATAACTTTCCTCATAGATGGATAGGTACAATTGGACGTGAGGTTCCTATGATCTCCTAACCTTTCCATACTAGATTAAAGAAATTTAGTATGGAAAGGTGGGAGTTCATGCAAAATGGGGTATGTAAGAAACAGCATTATTCTCTAGCGGAACTTAGCGAGGCAATTGCTTCGGCCTATCAAACTCTTCATAGAAAGCCCATAACTTTTTTAAATCGGAAGCGTGAAGAAGATGTGAAGTATAGAGTTGCTGCTTAGTACTTGATTACTGTGCAAAACTTTAACAAAAAGCTGCGGATTGTCAATTACTTCTTCATCCGTACGTGATTTTCCAGATATTCTTGTATATACAACACTTTGTTGGTGACACATCTGGTTTTTGCAAGCACATCAATCTTTCATACAATAAAAAAAATATGTAGGTACATAATTATGGTATCGAAGGAATACTCATCTTATACATTATGCATTCAATTTCTATTCTCAGCTTGCAGTGATAAAAAAAGTATCAGTTTCTCTTCAAAGCGATAGCCGTATGATTTTTCATAGTATACTCAGACGGACTTTCGTTTTCACTTAAAGGCAGTAATCATAGGCAGAGAAATCACACAATTTCAAGTCGCTAAAATGGCATCACTTAGGGAAAGCACGGCTGTTAGCTCAATAAAAAGCTATAGACTGATATACACTTTACTTAAGAGCACGTACACAGGAGCAAGTTCACAGTACATATTTTATCGTTGAGTATTTGAAGAATTTACGAACGAAAACTTCATAAACCGAACATTGATTGCCTCCGCATGTAGTACTCTGCGAGCATTCTGTTCTAATCGTCTAAAGGCGCTTTTCACGCGGTGCAGTGATCTTTATTAACGTCTATATGCATGTAACGAACTGTCATGGTAAGTTTCCTTCTTCTTGCGGCGGGCAATTTCGAAAAGGCCGGCACGTCGATTCCATGAGCACGCTAACCCCGTAAAATTACCATAACACGTTCGCATTATTGAACGCCGGTCGATGTTTATGAGAGAAATCCGTACGCCAAGAAAGGTGATACGGCCTACAAACCGATCCATTTCACGTATGAGTATACTGCACATGCTACACAGTAATGATATGCCTGTATATTCGCTTTCAGACACGTATGGGATGCTGACTGACAATGAGAAACATTTGAATTTCGTTTTGTCGAAAAAAACCCTGAATTTTAAGTTAATTGGCATTCAAGAATAAGTCAATAACATACAACGAAACAATAAGAAATTTAGGGAAAACAGATAGAAGTCTCCATTGCGAAACAATCATTCATTAGGCTGATATTATACGATACAAATTCTTTGAGAAAGAACATTTATAAAAAATGTCTATCTATAGAAGTTAATTCATTAGATTTTTTGGCCTCTCCTAACGGTTACAATAAAAATTCTGACATTTCTGACAGTTTCGAACTGATTAGGTAGAACTTTGCTTGCATACTTTATGTTTCTTAGCACCTATTGTTGGAGAAAGTACTCATTAACTCTATTAGCTAGTTGTCCTTTTTCTGTCCTGAGGGCCACTTTTTCTGTAGTGTCATCGGCCTGTAGCCTCGTAAACGTTCTAACCATTACACTAATTGTCAGATGATTAACACCTAACATATTTCCAACCTAACACATACTTCTCTCCCCAACTAAATGCTTCGACTTCATAAATGACGCATGCATTGGATTACATTCTTTTTTAACTAACAGAAGAGAGGTCATCAAATATTAAGTTAGTTTTGGTCCCACAGTGTTATTAGGTCGTAGTAGAAAGGTCTGGACAAAATATTTCAAAGAAAGTCAAAAGTTCTAATGAGATATTTTAATTACAATATCACTTCGTCTACATTAAAAATGAATACAAATGAGAAGACACATATGCATTTAGTATTTTAGCATAATTTGACGTGAAATGTCATTAACATTAAGTGCTTATAGGTGCGTTTACATCTTTATTAACACTTACGGTAATACAGACTGAGAAAAAAAGATTATTTCCCGCAAAGAAATACATTTCTTAAAAAAAAAATTTCATAGTAAGAAACTTTATTTGAATTAAATACAATAACTTAAGGCTGATGTTACTGCTTTCTTTGAAACGACTAAATTATTTCTTTAAAAGAATACCTTTTATCAAAATAAATTACTTTGATACCAAAGAAATAATTGCTTGGATATATGATATCAAATATAAATTCAGATATATTGGCCAAAGAAACTATTTATTTTATACAAAACCGACACAAAGTAGTAGTAGATTTACGTCAAAATTATATTACTCAAATCATCACGTTATGATGTTCTAAACATATAATAGCAGTTTTCTGGCCTAGAGTAGTAAATACGTTAAATATATTCTACTAGTACAGAAATTGTCGTGAAGATGGCGGTTCTTCCATTTTATTACATTAACTTTCCATACTCGATATAAATTTTCTACGTGAAAGACATAGTTATTAAATATTTATCTATTAAGGAAAAAAGAAATCAAACAAGGTCTAGATCCTCACAAAATTCTTTAATATCACACGCCGGGTTTCGCTCTATCCGAGCATCCATAGGCCGTAGACAGTAGCTGGAATCTTTATATAATATATATGCCTAATAAAATTGTTTTTTTTTTCATATTTATTCTTATATATATTAAACCAATAATATGCTTTATTAATTACAAATAATTTCGCTTCTTACAATGAAATAAATATTTATTCGAATATAAATTGTAGAGTCATTCGACCAAATATTCTTTACTATTCCAAACAAACAAATTTCACTTTGCGACTGATATCGATTATTATCAAGTCAAAATTATATTTTTCCATAAGGAAGAAATTTTTTACCTAAATCACTATTGGTTTCAAGTGTTTTTTTTTTCCTTAGGGCCTAATAAATATTTCTTTGCTACTATTTAAAAGTATAATTTATTTGGATGAATGCATATTTATTAACGACAAAGAAATATTTTTCTCAGTACATTGATCAAATAACAAAAATATCGTACCTATTCATAATGCAGAAACTTTCAAATATCAATGTCTACGAATATAACTATAATTACAAACCAAACATAGTTTCCTTTCTCACTCTAAAAAATAATGGTAAATTCACCTTACCTACTGGAGCGTGAAAAAAAAAACAACGTAAATACAACATAAAATTACCCGCATATTTATTACCCCAAATTTATTTTTAATTGTGAACAAAAATCAAAATATATCTCTCGGATAGGAAGTAAAGCCGTAGGTCCCTTGTGAATACAATATTTGGCACGTTAAAAAACCCTACCAAAGGCTGAAACCTTTCCGGGTTCGGCAAAATTTCAGTGGGGATTGTACAATACGTCAAATAGATGTTAATGCCTAGAAGTGTCAACAAAATGTATTCCACAACCTGCAGCTTCGCCTAGTAACAAACAAACAAAAGCTTAAACTAGGAGTAACTCTGGCAAATCGATTTTTATGTAAAATACATCAATAAATGTAGTCATTTCCCCACCATATTGTCATTAATATACTACATTCAGGGAAATATACATATTGGAACGGAAAAATAACATATTTCACGGAATTTTATTCATCTATAAAGCCGCGTCCACATTATGCCGAAACAAGTCGGACGGCTTCTAGCGGCCTAGGCCGTGCGGCTTTTGGCGGCATAATGTGGACGTGACCATCGGCATGTGCCGATAGGCTTTTCGTGCCGCGATATGCCGATCGGCTTGCAACTGAAATCGCTCATGTGTCGGTCCGCTTCAAAGAAAGCCGCGTGGGCTGGAGAAGTGGGGACGTGCCTACAGACCTTGTGCGGCTTTATTTGCTATTTAGACTAAGGGCAGATATGGAGTGAACACCGTCTGCGTCGGGAGCGATGCTTTTCTTCACTAATTATTATAAAAGCAATATTGTGCCACTGAATGCCATCGGGGTTGCGACTGATGTACAAAATTTTGTGTCAACCGTTGGAAATTTTATGCCAGATTTGGGGAAATTGTGCCGAAAATGGCGTGTGCATACAAAATACGTTTCTTAACTATATGAAACAGTTTTTGTATTTTTGTAACTCTTTGTGGGGTTCAAAGTTAATTTTAAAATTCACAGAAAAAAATATGTTGAGGGTTGAATATATAAAAAGATTATTAATGTTATTGATGATTAATGAAGGCTAATTTTGACCTTATAACTGCACAGTACATCTTAAAAACTTAATGAAGAATTAACAAAAATTCGTGGAAATATGACGAGACTTTCAGAAGCACTTGTTAAAGGTGAAAATCAATCTTCAAAATGGCAGTCACCACTCCGTTCTTGTGGTTGAGGTTAAAGCGCACGGGTGACTGATACTAAGTTTGGCCAACAACAATTTCATATTATTTTCCCTACCTATATTTAAAATTCATACTTTTCTTTTTTAAATTTTCACCGTGAGTTAAAAAAAGGAGTGATCTAAAAAGAACATTTGACTAAAATGATAATAGGAGTTCCAAGGTATCAAAAGTTTAGTTAAATGAACTATCGCACCCCTGAATGCCATAAATACAAACCACTGAAGGCCGAAAATTGCTGACGCAGATGTGGACATTTTGAAGCTGCTCGGCTTTTGTTGTTCGGCATTGCCGGGCGGCCTAGGCCGCTGGAAGCCATCCGGCTTTTTTAGGCATAATGTGGACGCGGCTTATTAGTAGTAAAAAAAAAAAAATGGAATAAGGAGAATATGACAAGTGATATATGAAACTGTTATTTGAATTGTACAACTACTCTGTACTAATTTAATTGTCTTACATTTTATTTTTTGACTAATATCTTATTTGTTAATTTTAAATTTATATTTCTGAGCTTACCTAATGATGTCCACATAGGACAAAACTGGTAGTCTACTACCGAAGAATTTGTAGGAAATATACCTTTTATTTTAACTCCACTTGCTATAATGTGCTCACAGAAGGTCGACTTCGATTAGATGTTTTTCTTCCTATATTCTGAATGTTGTAAACATTGTAACCTATTGCAGATCTGTACAAATCGTTTCAAATGCATTATTTATGTATAATACATACATATGTTGAATGCGCAAGACTCATGAACTATATATAAATGGGCACTTCAGAACATGTTACGGTACCCTGTACTAATTCTCTCCACCGTATTTATTTTCTTGCATACGCGGTCATAGATTTTACTACCGCTGATGATGTTTCTGGAGCTAATGACGCTGACAGAATATGCGTTAAGATTCGGACACTTACATGCCACTGGCGGCCGTCCAAATGAGAGATTTTCGCACGCGCATTACGGCGACAAAATGTGCACAAAGCAATGACAGACCGGACAGTGATATATTTTCGTCTCATAAAGTTGTACTTCAATTGATGTAGGTGTTAATTGCTAATACTATGTGGAAGAATTTGCATAAAAAAAACTAATGAGCAGCATCCGTTCAACAAGATCTTTAATAAATATACCAAATTAATTGTAAAGTAAGATACATCATACTCTAAGTCACACTAAAGCACAGAAAAACGATTTACAGGGCAAATGTACACTAAGAGTTAAACATAACTATAAAAATAGTTACAGGAATCCTTTTTAAAAGATAACTTTCAAATTAAAAATTTGTTGTTAAGGAATCTTGCACTTACAAAGATTAATATTTTACTTTTTTTCTCACCGTAGAACAAACTTATGGTGACCAACATTTTGCAGTAATATTATATAAAATCCACACTTCTTTTGATTTAGCTCAGTTGTATATACATCAATAAGGTAGAATCGAAGAAAAGAAAAAACGGTTTTTCAGACTTGAGGTTTTATTTTGTTAAATATAACCCTAGTAAGGTGTAATCTACATTTTTGTGGATATATACATATCCGAAAATAGTGCACTCAAAAATGTTTTCTAGATTTACGACTAAACTTACTGGGCATCAGTAAAATTAAACAAATTTGCAAGTTTCATTTAAATTACACTTGTTTAATTTAACTTAATAGTATTTTTGCGTCTCTAAAACTTTGGTTTGGTCTAAAATTACATAGTAAAAATACAAGCACTGACAAATTTACCAAACTCGACAGTATTTTTCGATGTTTTCGGTATTGGAAACACAAAGGTAAATATACCTAAATATTTTAATTTTACTCTTGTATATTATAATATTCCATCATCGTATTTTAATCCTGTAATAAATTATTTGGCGGTAGTTTTACTTTAGGCGCTTGTAATTCTGTCCCAAAGTTTAGAGAAATTTACGTGCAAGTCCTAAAATTTAGGTTTTCATGGAAAAATTCCCCAACATTTTGTCTAATTTTACGTTGAGACTACTTACGCCTTAAAATCCCTTCAAATAAGTTATAAAGTACTCCAAATATCGGTGTAAATTTACCTTGTTAGTGCATCTATTTTATTGTAACTCATGGGTAAAATTACACCAATTTTTTTAGAGTGTGTACATTCCAAAATTTATTAAAATTAACACTAAAAAAGAATAAATATTTTTCAATTTTAGGGTGACTGAAATACTTTTTTTACAGCTTTAGTCGTTGATAAATTTTCACCTCCATACAAATTCATTCCGACATCCGAGTAATCACCAAGAAACGAATTTCGAGGGTGTTAATTCTAACTTCGTTCTTTTTTTTTCTGTGTAAGACGCTATGTAGAAAAAAAAAAACTTTTACTTATACCGAATAAAAATAAATATTATGAGTAGATAAGGCTGGAATTTATCATTAATACATAAAAGATAAACAGTAGATTTTGAGAGATTAGTTTCTATCCTACAATTTAAGTGATTTACGAAGTTTTTTAAATGTTAATATCACGGATTTAAACATACTTGATCTATAATCTAAACATTGTTATTGAGACCTCAACAGCACGTACATGCATGTAATGATTTCTTTAGAAGCAACCGTGTGTATCATTGCTAGAACATGTATCTACCTGGTTATCCTTGGATTTTAAACAAAGGATTGTTCAACTTTGAAATATTTCCTCGTGATTACAACAAAATCTTAGCCTGCATCTACAGGGTGTTAACATTAAAATACAGTACACACTTTGGCAGGTGATGGTTTAGACTTTAGACGAAAGTAAGAAGAAAGAAATTCTACTAAACCTAGGTCCAATAATAGATAGCTTTTTAGTTTGCATCCACTATAAATCAAGATATTATGTAACATTTTTCCCATTGTGTTGTCCTGTTGTTGAAATTGACAGTGGCATTTAGATTACTAATTAAACTCATGGTATAAAGGATGTTCCAACAGGTAGTCCTGCATTCAAAATTAGGACTATTTTCCAACGGCTTGGCTTAGATATTTTATATCTCGTATTTGTTATCTCAAAAAGCGGCAATTTAATAATGAATCGCTTTACGATCGAAGAATGTGTTAAAGTTGCGTATATTTACTACAAAGGTTTCAGTTAACAAAGCAATCTTACTCGAAAAATTGAATATTGCGAGTCACTTGTTTGTGACTCGCAATACACAATTCATCGACTTGTGATTTGAAGATACCACTCCATTTACGTACTGCTCGATCTAATGAAAATATCGTTAGAATACGTGAACATGTTGCCGAAAATTCCTGAACCTCAGTATGTCGACTACCTTAACAGTTAGACAGGAAAAATTCTCTGCATCAAATTTTGACCAAAGATCTGGCCTTGGACGTTATAAAATTAAATTAGCTTAATGTTATAGGCCCCAAGCAACGGACATCGCCGCGCGTTAGCTATAATTTCATCTTAGAAGTTGCAGATAAGCGGTGACTGTTAATGGCGAACGCTACCGCAATATGTTGAGCAACTTTTTACGGCCTCAATTTGGTTAAGACGCATCTTAACAATGTTCTTTCAACAAGATGGCGGCAGGTATCATACTGCAAGAACGTTTTGTTACGTTTTACCGGTCGAGTTATTCCAAGAAATGATGATATTCATTAGTCTTCAAAATCATGCAATCTTACTTCCCTCTTATTTAGTTCTTCCTTAAGGACAAAGTCTACTCTAACAATTCGCAAGCGATTAATGACCTGAAGCAAACCATTCGCAAAATTATTGGTGAAATTTTATCGCAAATGTGTCAAAATGGGATTTATAATTTTTAACGAAGAATGATAATCTGTAGAAACAGTCGAGAATATTACTTGAAGAATACTATTTTTAAAACATAAAGGCTGTTTTATACGGCCCAATTAATCGCTAAATTTTATGACCTTGAATTTATTGTTGCATACACAAAATTCCAATTATATAGGAGGTAAAAAGAAAGTCGCGTCCTATTTTTGGTGTGAAATTTCCCTATTTTTTTATAGTGTAAATGTTTTGGGTTAAATAATATATTGGGTCAAAAATTCCCTACTCTATGGAAAATTATGAATGAAGCAATCCGCATAATGCGCATTTAAGTTTACAAGTCGGCCTATTTTCAAGATACTAGGACATCATGAATCATGATTTACGTTTATGATTTTTTACTTTAAAAATTTGGCAATAAAAATAGAAAACGGGTATGTGCATCCATATAATACAAGGGGTAGAAGTGATTTCCGTCTAAAGTTAAATAGACCAAATATTACTAAACTATCGACCTGGTCAGTAGGTAAAGCTTTACGACAACACTTAAAAACTTGTACTGGAAGTAATTTTAAGAAGGAATTAAAATATATACTTGCGGCTAACGTATTTTATTCCGTTGATGAATTTGTAGCACATCTTGACCAGTATTATTAGTTTGCTACTTATTCATGTGAATTAAGAATGCTACGCGACAGGAGGTTAGTTGGAAAACGCTTGACAATTGCAAAAATCATATAGGAAAAATACGAATAATTTGTTGTGGACTACGGCATTAATTTTGTCGGGCAATGTACATGCATATGTGTGTATATTATTTTATGATACATTGACACATACCAATATCGTCATGATCTATGATTGAATAAATATTATAGTATACTATACTACTAGTTTTGTAACCTTTATGATGCGTTATTCTTTATTATGTACCTATGATTTATTTGAACGTTTCTTTTTATTTGGCGAAAGTCGATTCATATAATTTCGGTAGAACGAATGATTAATAAACTTTTCTGTTACCTTACTAATCAGATTTCATAGCAGCGGACTGTTACCTTACCTGGAACAAAATAAATAAACATTATTCACAATATACACAATACATTAAATTAATATTTTGACGGAGAATACTTTATAATAAATTTAAAGGTTTTAAGGAAAAAAAAATACAGATGTGATAACTGATAACGTATATTATACTCAGCTTATCTTGAAAGGTTGACTACTTTCTTACTTCCAATAATTACACTAAATATCTCAAATCAGTATATTAATTCTAAATGATAACATGCACTTATAATGAGAATGGGATTTACATTCAGGCGTCAAATAAACCAGACTTTAACTCATCAAGTTCAATGGAAAACATTCAGCAGCAACTGTGGTTTTTTTTATCTTCTATTGTTTTTTGAAAGAATAATTTTATAAACACACAATATAACTAGGAGCTCAGTAACTATGTAATCTTATGCTAAAGATTATACCTTCTCGTTCAAAATACCAATGTGTCATTATGTACAAGAGATTACATTCATAAGCTAATCACAAACAATGGCTCATCGAGAGTCTTTCTTAAAAAAATATATTTATCCAATAATTTTTCTTGAAAATACTCCCTATATTAGACACAATACATTTCTGCCAACTTTTCTTCCAATCTTGGGAGCAATCCCGAAAAGTTCTTTTCGGCATAGCGTTTACGAATCTCGTTAATGTTATCCCCTTTTTATCGCCTTTTTTCAGTGTCGGAAGTTGAAAGGAATTAGAGTAATCCACATCTGAGAAACGCGGAGGTTGCGTTATCATAAGGGCGCTTGCTTTTAGTTAAATCGCTTTTTTCCAGGATCGAAAGCTGAAAGAAATCCAGAGTAATCCATATCTGAGGAATACGGAGGTTCAGTTATCAGAAGAGTGCTTGTTTTTAGTCAAAACCTGCGAACAAGGTTTAAAGTGTGAGCCGGATAATTCACTAGCTCACACTTTGCCACTTTTTTGTCACAAACCGGAACAGTTTCTTCGAATTGCTCCACGCAAACAACGCAGACCTTGCAGATATAAGCTTCTCAAGTTATTGACACAACCCATGCAAGACAGGCATTATTTACCGTGAATATTACTATTTCTTTACATTTGGAAACATTTTAATACCAAAATGGTTATAATAATAATTTAAATTTAATGTTAAATATGTCGAAGATGGCTTCTTAGCTAGGAACATATAAAGCGCAGGTCATTTATTTTAGCAGGCCAAGTATAGTAAGAGAAAAAAGTAACCGCGGCGCTTGCTAGTAAGGAAAAAGACGACATGAACATGTTTACGGGATATTTTGTAAATACCTGGGTCTACTGAATAAAACAAGTGAAAAGAATTTAGGTATATCTTTTCGGCTGACGTAGATACCGCCGGATGTTAGGTATGTTTGTTTGTGGTTTTAAAATCAGATCGTACAAAGGTGTTAAAATGCGACCAACGTCTTCTAGAAACGGGTTCGTTTATATCAAGTCATCAAAATACTGGAAGACCATACCAAAGCCGAACTGTGCAAATAGAAGAGCAGATTCTGGACTTACTAAACGGGAATTCCTCTCAATTAGCACTAGATAAGACTTAGCTGTTCCAATGAATATCTTAAGCCACAAAACCGTTCATTCAGTTTTAAAGAAAAACATTCTGCGCACATATCACGTTGTTAACATTCAACTCTTTTATGGAAACGATAACCTTCTCCGACTGAATTTCTGCAAGAAGATTTTAAATAAAATCCGTGATGATGACCGCTTTCTGAAACATATTCTGTGGAGCGATGGAAGCATATTTAATAGAGATAGAGTCTTTAATACTCATAAGTTTTAATGTTGGACGGAAAAAAAAATCGCACCAATTTCATATGGTCATCAAAAAAGAAGATACAGTAGTTAAACCAATTTACCTTCCGAACCACCTAGATGCTATACTGAATATCCAATGTTGTGAAAGAAGTCTAGATAATATGTCGCTGAATGTGGGACCCAATATGCTGCACATGCACGATGGAGTTCCGTCTCACTATGCTCTAATGGTAAACAATGGCTGGACCAATACTTTTTGATCTAGGTCACCCAACCCTAATGCATCAGATTTTTTACGTAGTAGCTGGTTTGTTAATGAAATTGACCTAAAGAACTATCATTACGTTCGATCGAATTTAACAAGCTTTTTGTTCTATATAGGGTCCCATTGGGACGATTATGTTTTAGTTTCAATGTCATACTCATACACCATGTTTCATAACCATCATTTATGATCCGTTTGAGCAAACCTGATGGATCATCATTGACTTTATTCTAGCAACTCTTGAGTAACGTTCGATTCGCTACAGCTTTTGATCGAAATAATATATTTTGTCGCTACACGTTCCATGTGCATATCATTCGAAAACACAGCAGCTTAGCATGATTTGAGTCATATATCAATATTTTCTGATAGTGATTCGATAATTTTAATCAATTTTCTTTTGTACACCCTACATAGGTTTGGTCTAAAAGTAACAATTAATAGTTCCAATTCACTGCTGTGTTCTAATCTGAAGACTAAATTTGATGCAAATTGTTTACTAAATACAAAGCATTACCACCCGATTGCTTTTACAGGAATGAAGATTTCCAATATGACTACAATGTCAAGGTGTGTGTACATCTCTAACGACAAGTATACCAACACAATAAAAACATTGTAACGACTGGGCTGTTATACAGCCCGCCAAATTTAAAAATTTCCGATTTAAACTATATAGGCTAGAACTCTACTAAAACTGTTTATAGATATTTATAATAATTTTATTGCAATATATAATAAGTATCAAAAGATAGCAAGATCATTCTAAGAACAATATTAAAATGTTTAATGAAGAGATAAAAATATGTCAGATAAAGAGCTTTCTAAAAATTTTAAATGTGTCAAAAGTTATTTCCAAGTAATGCGCAAGATTAATTTATTTAAGAAAATAGATTATCCACAGATTGTAATAGTTTAAACTGCCTAGTTGTTTTTTTTAACTGCTACTAACGTTTTTTTTTAAATTAGTAACAATTTCTGTTGAATTATGAAGATATACGAAACAAAATGCGCCAGCACTCTCAAAGTATCAGTTTTAATAATCCTCTTAACAGCCTACTGAACAGCTTTGAAGTACTACCGCAATTTGAGAAAGCAAAATTGTGCTAAAGTAACATCATTTTAAAGATCGAGAAAATTGGATCACATATCAAATTACGTGCGAGAATGACTGGCTTTCGGCTCTCGCTCTTTTTCTTCTTCGTCTTCATTGCCGGTTACCAAGTCAAATGTTGCGCCTCATTAATTTGCATGGCTCGGCTCTAAGTCGGAAATCCACAGAAAGTACACCGCCGAAATCAATCAAAGAACAGTCTGATGCTGTTTTTGCCTTAACGTTATCTCATTATAGGCCGTAGCAATGCGTTCAAAAACGTTGTGCGATTTTAACTTCATTATTATTTTATTTCTTATATTAAAGAGTAATAACGTTTTATTTCTTCTTATAGGAAAATTAACGCAGAAGTTGTTGGAATAATAAGATGAACTTTTATAGCCGATATACACTATCTCATAAGCGTATAATTTATGTAAAATAAACAGTGTCTGTTTATCAGATTACAATATTTACGCAAGGATTAACAATATGAGATTGGCTCGCTTCAGGTAGAGCATTGGTGTACCGCAAGGTTCGGTGTTAAGATCCTTGCTATTTATACTCTTTGTAAATGATTTCGTCAATAGCAAAAGTTACAGTTTTAAATATGCTGATGATACGTACATTGTGGTGTCTGGCAGGAACATGGTTTGTTGTCAAATATTTAATTACTTTGCAGCTTATTAGTTTAACATAATCCATAAAATGAAATTTATGGATGGTGGCAAACTAGTAAGCTTATGGCTAACACTGATACGATTACTTACACTTTCTTTAATTGTAAAACTAACAATAAAACAATACTAATATTATTTTGAACCTTCAAGGTGGCAAGGTTTTAAGCAGTTTGACTGGTCAATTTCTAGGCGTTATGTGTTATAATGTTGCCGTCTGAGCACAGTCTGTGGAGTGGGAGCGTATATTACGTATATACTTTCGAAGGGTATAATTAAGCTCATTTTTGGCATCGTGTATATATTTCAAATTATAAACACCATGCCGGTGCATGGTTGGTACATTACACAAGCACAATATTGGATTAGTCATGATTGATTAGGTGGTTTGCCCTTATATGAATTTGCGTATTATGAGAGGGTACACATCCCACATTGGCGTTTGTTTAATGCGCTACTGGTTATATTAGAGGGTCGTCAAATTTAGATATTTAAAATTCATATGAGAAAATATCTGGTTTTCAACGTACATTTTAAACCCTGGAAGAGTTATTTGCTTTTATTATGTAATTATGTATCGACTTACATCATTTCTAACATTTTACTGTGAGTTGTCTTTTATTGCTTAACTTTGCTTGTGTTTCTCATCCAAACTTGTTCTGGCTGAGGTGACGAAGTAAAAAATAATGATGATGAATAACTTTCCTGTCTTCAGGTTTGTTTGTTCTTTTCAAATTGGTTTGTTGTCTGAGATGGTGTATGTTAGCAGCTACGATAACAGCTTCTTTGTCTCTGGCATTCCATTCCATATCAGTAGTATTTCACATAGCAAAATCTTTTTCATCAAATTTTAAAAGTTTATCTTTCGTAAGTTTGTTTCTTAAGAAATACTTTGTATTGGCATAGTGTCACAGCCAAAACGCAATACATACATCTTTCAACAGTACAGTGGATTGGTTTTCACTCCAAAGACAAGCCTTGCTCTTTATCTGATTTACCTAGATGTACGTACTTCAAATCCTAATAGAGAATCTATTACCGCACAGGTAAGAGCCCACATCTTAAAGTTCCTTTCCGTTAATTCCGAAGGTGCACAGAGGTGGATATACAGTATCCGGGATGGCGCTATCTTTACTTTACGAGCAAAAGTTGCCAAATTGTTGTACGCACATGCGCTGCATTAGACAGCCTCATACGTATAAGAAGCAAGAAGTAACTAGTATTGCGATGAACGCGATTTGAGGTTGCTTTCACGATATGAACGCATATATTTTGAGAAAGGCAGGACCAAGCAGTTCCGTTCACGACATGGCTTTTATAATAGGTTACAATTTAGTTTTTGAGCAAATACCTTATTGATAAAATAAATAGTAAATTGTTTACATACAAACAGGTGGCTACATGTTTATTCTCGTGAAAGCAATGTGAAAGATTTACTTCATGCACAAGCCCTTCATTCACGCAATGAATGAAGTAGGCTGTTTGAAGTCCTATTATAAAGCGGACGATCTATCATGAATGATGTTGAAGGTTTCGTTCTCAATACTATTGGTAACTATGCCTGTGGTTAATTTCTCCCACCCCGGATCAGTCTAGTACGACAGTGTATATTGTTTGAAACTACTTCTGCCTTTGGAACTAAACTATGAGCTTAAAGATCTTGGTTGGAAAAGTTTGTCATATACCCTAATTCACTTTTTTAGTATTTTTAATGTATTATTTAGAAGTAAACCAACATCTAATTTAATGATGGAAACATTTTGATAATCTTGGTTCTCTTCTTCAGTCCTCTGATATTGTCGATTTTTTTTTTCATTGGAGAACTGAAGAAGACAACCGAGATTGTAGAAACGTTTCCATTACCGGGAACTGGTTTGTTACCTACTAGTATGCAAAAATACGAAGATTAGAATACATTATTATTTAAATGCAGAAATCTTAAAATTTGAAGAACTCTGAATGTAATCTCATTGATAAGCTTTTGCATACACAAAAATTACTATTGAAAGACTAGAACAATCGAATAGCTGGTAAAGAGTGAAAGCCCATTTTTAACCCGCAAAAAAGCGTTCAACTTCACAATGGATAGGTTTAGCTGAACACCGTTTTGCTCGCCATACAAGTTTGATTGTTCTGCTAACGGCTCTAATGTTGTTCCAACATCTGAATTAACAATCTTTTCTATTGGTTAATGGTTTGATCATCATCATTTTGACTAATCTATAAAAATCAAAATTTATGTCTTGTATAATTAGAAAGATGTTAGTTGGTGACTTTCATGGAACAGTCGTTAAATTGAGAAGAAACACCGACAAGAAAGCACTGTGCAACTCAAGGACGTTGCACCTGGGAGCATGTCAAATCGAAGAGGGAGACTTACCTAAACTGGGGCCCTCTGATATCCTACACTTTCTGAAAGGAATAGGATTGGAAGACCAGCTGTAAAGCAGCAAGAATAGGGGACACAACAGATCTTTTAGATCGCAGTGTAACATCACCCTTCCATTTACTTACATACATACTTACATATAGTATTTATCAATAGATTTTGAGTTCTGAAAAATGTTACGTACTATTCCAAGAAATGATTTACCAATGAGTAATATTATATACCTAGTTGATTGTTTATCGAAATTATACGAATGTCACGTGCGTGTGATGGGAATATGTTGGCATTTTTATTGTCGACCATTTGCAATTCGATTGTATTAATTTGAATGCACATTACAATACGTAAACACATTTGTAGCTGCTGCATTCAATTTCAATGAGCAATTTTAAGTAATGTTGAAAAAAGTTTTGAGCAAAAAAGAAAATGTTGAATTCCAGAAACCATACATATCAGGATAAGTACATCTAATATAATAAATCTGAAAATACATTTCTTCGGATTAATCTTGGCAGGTTATTCGAAATTGTTCTCAAATAAGTGTAGCAATAAACCAAAGTTGGACGCATTGATTGGTATCCCGAAGAAAGTTGAAAAAAGAACCGTAATTTACGATGGCTTGAATTTAACAAATGGCTCTTATTTACGCGGTACATTAATAACGGTGGCAGACGTTTTATATAAATAGCGGCGAATTTATAAAATTGACTTCGCATTATAGGGCTTGTAACACATACGGTGGTCACGGCAAAAAAGAATTCAACCAGCTCTAAATATAGACACGGCGTTTCCGTTTATATACCTGTGGAATTTTTATGATGAGTTTGTTTCACTTGAATTTTTATAGCTCTTCGATGTTTACAAGCTTATACACGCCTTGAGATTCTGTACCAAGTGTACGAGGTCTGTTGAGGCGATAGAAATAAAGCAACACGGAACGTGGCGCGTCGTCGAGAAGAAAAGCAAGAAAATCATCATGCTAAATACAGCGGTAACCGCACATATGCATAGGTAAATACACATAACGCGATACGTGCTGGCCATTAGGTAGGAAAAGGCTTCATCATGGACATTTAATTATTTATCTAGCGACCTTGCATAGTTCACAGTTCAGTCACCTGCCTTCTCTCTCCCACCGTTCATCTTTATCGCACACGCTGCTCACGGATTGTCACATGTCTGTACGGTAACTAGGTGTATTGTATATACATACGTAAAACAGTAAAGAGCATAAAATCCACAACGATTTTATCGACCGTCGTCTACATTCCTCGATTCTGTGAGAAAAAAAAAGTGGAAAATTTCGATGGAGATTGGAATCCGTTCGTTGGAGTGCGTGACAAAGTTATATTTTCACTTTTTTTTTGTCCTATTTTATGACATTTTACGTATGTATAATGAATGGAAAAATGTTAAAGCTATACTTTTACTACTTTATTAGGGTGACACCTGCGCGTAAACTATCTAAACATTAATTATTGAATCTTTATTTCATAGTACATTCATAAAAAATGGTTTTAATATGTCCTTGTACACATAGATGTATCCTTTTTATTTAAAAGGAATTGCATTAAATTAAAAGTTTTTACGTTTTCTATGAGTCGATGTTTTCTTGAAAAGGAATATAATTTTAAATCCATACGTATTTGTTTTGATATAATATAATTTTCGTTGAAGCAGTTCATTCTTTTAAGTGAAAGATATTGATAGTTGATTCAAGTTTTCAAAACCGTAAGCATTTTGAATCAAGAGATTTTCCCTTTTCTTATAACATTTATTCACTTTAGGCTTGACTTTTATGCGGTTTTACAGATACAACAAAACGCCGTGGCCATTTTTGATTGAAATCAAATGAATTATTTCCAAAAATCCATGCACTCCATATTTGTCATATGTGGACGACATGCGATTAGAACGTTGTGAACGCCAAGCCTTTACCCTTGGTATTGGGGGTTGATCGCAATGATCATCCCGGCACCATAGTACGCCATTAAAGACGCCATCCTTTCAATGGTGACAACTCCTATTATAGATGTTTATCAGGCAAATATACCAGATTATTATGTTATAATAGTATTTGCCACCCTGTTTGTGCTAAATATGTTCTGTTACTAGAATGAAATAGGATATACGCCATCTATGCGACAATTTCTGTACCACACATAAAATGTGATTTTAATGTGTGCTTCAATGTAAATACTCAATGTAAATTAATAAATAGTGCGCCTGTTTCAAATAAACTATTTGAACTACTAAGAAAAAACTATTAAGGACTATTACCTGCTCTTTTTCCATATCACAAATAATAAATAAATAAAGTAATAGAAAATTATTTGCAGTTTAAACGTTTTAAAAAGTATATAGAATAAAGGAATTTGAACGATAACCTAGAAGAAATCTACAAAAAATGCAGATAGAAAAATAGGTAGTCTTAGAAGAAATAAAGACCAGTAAAAGCCGTCTAATTTTAGAGAACACGATATGAGGCGGCAATACTTTGCCAACGTCAAAAACAACATTACAGTCTCCGAAAACTTAATTACTACACTAAAAAAAATTAACACCAATTTTGCAGGATATGCGCGCGAACACCTTTAAATAGTGGCGTAAATTTATACCGTAGTCGACAAAATTTATAGCATTCTTAAACTATACATCAAATCATTTTGCTATACGAATCGATGCCAATTTTGAAAGGATATTGGGCGTTGGACATGTGGTGAGAGACACGCGGCTATGTGTCTGTTTCTATTTTAAAGCGGCGCTCCCTTTCCTACCCTCTGCTTTCCTATACTCTTGCACTGCTATATAAGGTCTGTTCGAACATGCAGTTCGTGATCACGTGAACCAATCAGAGAACAGATTAGAGTTCTCGCGAACTGGAATGCGTTGTCTGATTGGTTCACATTATCGTGAACCGTTCGCGAACTGCATGTTCGAACAAACCTATATGCAGGCGGACAAGCGGCAATATTAACACTGCATCCCTATAAACGGACCGGACCGGCGGTGTATGGTACAAACATTTGAAAATAAAATTAGACTAATAAAAGGAACATCTATTGAATAGAACCGGAAATATTGAAGTTAAAGAAACGGAAGTCACCCCATCAAGGGAAACATTAAACTATATTGGACCCTAAACAATGAACGTCTGACCGTCTATGACTAATATTTTCTAAAGTTTTAGGATACTCACTATAACCAGTTGAACAAAGCTGGGACAAAGATGAGTTTAATATCTATCTGGTAAGCTAATTTTTAGGATGCTGTAAAAATAGTACTATGCACCCGACTATTAGTTTTATAACTGAATTAGAATTGAAGGTGTATTATTAGTATTTCATCAGCATTAGGCAAGAGGAATTTGTCTAAACGACAAAAGTACAATTGTATTGATTATTCTGAGTTCCACTGTATTTTCATAAATGGTCTCCAGAAATAGTGTCAAACCTAACAACAGTATATGAACTCGCAGCATCTAGATATTTCTTTGCACCTAACACTCACAAACATGAATTCATATGTAATAGAGCTTTTTATAATTGTGTACTTTAATATTGCCAACCTGTCCATAACTAATATCAAAGAAAACAGCAGTTACAGGGGAATGCATAATTTTTTAATTTTAATGAGAGAGAGGCTATGTGCAATATGTTGTACATACAACAAAAAACAACTAGAGAACTTATACACACTATCTGTAGACCTTATGATAGTAATAAAAAAGAGGAACGAGCATCGCAAGCAAAAACAACGGAAAGAACATGTGAATGCCGGTCATTCATTCATTTAATTGACACACACATTAATGATCACTCAAATACAACAACACAACGCGGGCACACATCAGCGCCATCTGCGCGCCATTCCGTGGGGTTAGACTAAACAGGCTCGCTGGCGGAAATGACACTTAACCCCTGCATTAAATGTGGTGCACCAGTCTGAAGCAAAGCGGGGATTAATGAACGCGTCGCCGGCCGAAGTACATACGCAGGCAAGTGTACAATTTCGAAAAATCAACGGACAACAGATCAGCGTATACAACGTGTAACGAGCAGTAAATCTTCCTAATTGCAATAATTCATGTCAATCTTTTGTTTCGTGCAATAAACGATAATGAATGCGTTGACTCTTGTTGTGAGAGTTCAATTTATTACTATATATACATATGTTTGCATGTTATTGATGTTATCAACAATGTTGAATGCTATATATTCAGAAGGTTTTCAATTATGGTTTCAAAATTTACGACGTTTGATATGAGGCGGAAATATGACATAAATTACCTATAGTTCTACTATAAGGATATCATTAATTATATACTTCTACAGATACCTACATAAACAAATCAATGTAATATCAATGAACCTATCTTGGGAAAAGCAACTTTCATGTCAATAAATACCGTTTATGTTTACTAGAAGCTGTAAATCCTTGTACGGCATATAAATTAAAATGTTCAATGCTCTTGGAATTAGAAAGTCTCAAAGTATTGTTTGGAAAACAAAATGAAATGAACGAAGATCGTAAAAATCCAGGAATTCGACCAATGCAAATTGCAGCCAACATTCTTACATACAATAATATTTTTTATTTGAAATTCTGGCAAAATCCATACAAAATAACGTCAATCTAATCTATAAAAATACAAGAAAATACAAAGAAGTACATCACGAAAATACGGTTCAAAACATCAGAACTTGAAATGATAAGTAATCATTTAACGAATAACAAGACAGTGCGAGTAGATGTCATTTAACTTTTTATTTGGTAAGTTGACAAACAAAAAATAATGCGAAGTGCCTTCTTTTGCAGTAAAAAAAATATGATCCACGCCAAACCAGAACCCCCAGTGAATGATTCCGAAAGTAATTTTTGAGTAGAAGGGAGAAAAGTAGTAAGTTAGTTTTAAGGATATATATGTTGCAAGATCTTTTTAAATTATAAAGGGCATAACATATTTGTGATAAGTCGCAACAAAGCTTATCAATATAGATATTCTATTCTCTATTTATTCATCAACGACTCGTATAGTTCAGAAAAAGTAGGTAAAATACTGATAGGGCGGCAATTGTCGAGACAGTTTGGGTCGCCCTTCTTGTAAATAATTAATAATTAAATAAGATAAAGCTGCCAGGATATTAAGTGCGTATTTCTTAATTAAAATAGTACTTAGTTTATTAATAACTCTCAATACATCATTTTCAGTAACAGGAGTAATAAAAAAAAAACAATTGGAAATACTTAAATGGTTAATAATAATATAATTACATGCAATCATATTATAAAAACGTTGAAAATACGCTTTCAAATTACGGCAAACAAAATTGTACCCCAAAAAATATGCAAAAAAAGCGGGCATACGTTTACTTTTATGAAATTAAAAATACAGCATGTCTTCGTTTATTTTACATTTCCAGGGTGTAAATTATCAATTCTTGCACTGATGTATTTTTCCTTTTCTTTAATTTGAGTAAGCAATTATTTGAATGAAAATGATTAGAAAGGATTTGAATAACGAATGAAATAAAACTTATAATTTATTATTGAATAAGGGAATAATGAATAGCAAGACCATTTATTATTTCTGAATAAGAATAACGTCATGCTTTCTGAAGTTCCACACGAAATTCATTTAGTGTGGTCGGTAACAGTAATGAAGAATCTATGTATCGCAATTACCTGTCCAAAATATTCAGCAAAAACGTGATAGTGTTAATTTAGGAAGCAGTAATTTCCTATATGATATCAAAATGTGAAAAATGGTGCCGTATAGGCAACCTTAGATTAGATTAGATAGCTTCCTCCTGCTGCCGACCGCAGTGCGGAGTACAAGTACTCCATCCTACTCGAGGTACCACTGTTAAAGCAAAACACTGCGGTCTAGACCAGAACAGGTCGAAAAAAAATCTCCTGACCAAGCCGTCGTGTCGTGGCTAATGGTTTGCACCAGGGTATTACGGCGCCGGTCGTAGAGCGAATCTAATTCACTCGCGACTGTTATACCATCCCCTTCGGGGATATGGGGCCTAGGCTTAACTGCACGGGCCGAGAGGAGACAACCTCAATAAAAACCTAAATCCTAAGGTGGCGGACTAGGCCGATGGATGCGTGGCTGGATAGAAGACCAGTCCCAACTAGTCCAACCTTGGGGCACCGGGCGCACCCCATTGCATAAATGCCTTACTTCAGTACTGCGGGGCTCTGCTGAAGTGGACCAACCCTTCCCCAGCTACTCGTGGGACCATTTATGGAGAACCAAGCAACTTTTAAAAAACCTTTTCCCAAAGTTGTTAAGCAGGGGAAAAATCCAAAAGGAGATGTACCAAAAGCGGAGACGCCTGGTACATCAGACTTAACAAAAAGACCACCTTGAGGGTAGGCTCAGTCGAGGACATTGACTTAATGTCCGACGACGAAATCCGAACAGCAAGACTGTCGGGTATTTCTAGGGCCAAAGTGCAAAAGCTGGTGAAGCAGGGCCAAGATTACATTCAGGCTCGAAGAGCCGTAATCAGAGACAACTTCATCCGGCACGCACAAAAAGGTCAGGATGGCGCCACCAAGGCGCAACCAAAAGCCAAAAAGGCAACTAAGTCCGTAGAGCCAGAAAAGGTTGAGCGACGAGTAAAACAAGGGTGGTATCCGAAAAACGACCACGGTCGGAAGGTAATACCCCACCCAATGTACCGAAGAGCAAAAAACCCAAAACTGAGGATTATCCTTCAGAGAGGCAGCCTCCTCGGTGAAAATCGCGATAGTCAGTGATGGCTATCCAGCTAACCGCTTGGAGCCGACCAGCTTACAGCAGTCCAGGACTCCTTGCTGGCAGCGTATGACGACATCTCGGAACAAGGACCCCAAGTCCGGTTCGTGAGGTGCACACAGAGACCAGGTCACCTTATCGTGATCTGTGCTGATCAGGAAAGCGCGCAGTGGCTAAAGGAAGTAGTTCCAACGCTCAGACCTTGGGAGGGAGCGACCCTCAAGGCTCGGAGGGCAAGGACATTCCAAGCCGTGGATCTGCACAACGTTTGTGCCTGATGAGAAAGGTGAACAAGTACCGGCGGAGAAGATCCTAAGCCGTCTAAAGGTGGGAAATCGACGCCTTAACACATGCCTTTGGACCATTTGGAATTCCAACAAAGAGACAAAGGCACACTGTGGACTTCTCTGCAGATAAGGAGTCAGCAGAGGAATTAAAGAAACTAGATCTCCAGCCGTTCTTTGGCCTAGGAAAACTCAAATTCCGAGTCAAGGAAGGGCAGTCTGGAGGAGAGCAGACAGGCGAGGGAGACGCCACCTGTTCCAACGCGCCGACGGACCCTCAAGGTATTGTGCCCACGGAACGGAAGCGGCAACGGACGCTGCCCCTCCGGAGAGCCAGTCTCCCGAAAGCGGAGTTAGTCCCCTCAGACGCATCTTGCCACGAGGGTGGCTGCTCCAATGGAGGTAGACAAGGCTGCGGAGACGAAGCCGACACAGAACCCTCTTCCTAGGGAAGAGAGAGATACAGGTCCTGCAGGCGAACCTCCAACATGCAAAAGCTGCGTCAGCAACGCTAGTTAGGAGGTTCGACAACGAAAGTCTGGATGTGGCACTACTGCAGGAACCATGGTTAATAAAAGGAAAAGTTGCAGGTTTAACACCACAACAAGGTAAAGTATTATACAATCCTAGGTCCTTAAGGCCAAGAGCATGCATAGTACACAGCACGAGGGTTACTTGTACACTAATCCCGGTGCTTTGCACCGACGACGTGATTACAGGAATCCTTACGGCCAAGACGGAGGAAGGAACCAGAAGCTGGATCATCTGCTCGGCCTACTCCCCGGCGAGGACAAGGAGTGCCACCTCCATAATAAGTAATATAGCTGCATATGGAGAGGAAAGGGCCTCCAAGTGATAATAGGAGCGACGCAAACGCACACCATACAGCATGGGGGAGCACTAACACCAACGCACGAGGTGAGTCACTCATGCAATTTATCTTTTCAACAGGGTTGGAGGTAGCCAACGTAGGCACGGAACCAACGTTCGTCACAAGATCCAGAGCGGAAGTGCTAGATGTTACGCTATGCTCAGGTAGGATGATTGACGCCATAAAGGGATGGCATGTGTCGGAGGAACCTTCGTGTTCGGACCATCGACACATAAGATTTAACCTGAATGTTACTCTCACCGAGGTCAAGTACAGAAACCCAAGGGAGACAAACTGGCAAGGATATGTAACATCCCTCAGGGTCTCTCGAGGGAGGTACGGCACCTGTGGGGGTAATAGAAGGGCTAGAACTAGCGGCAGACCAAGTGCATGAAGCCATTATGGCTGCATACACGGAAAACTGCCCAGAAAAAACAAGACGCTATAAGGGCGCCAAAACAGCATGGTGGAATAAGAACTTAGAGCATCTGAGGGCCGAGGTTCGAAGGCTGTTCAACAAAGCCAAGTCGACACAGCTGGGACACTTATAAAAGTAAACTGACACAGTACAACAAGAAATCCGCAAGGCAAAAGGGACTCATGGAGGAAGTTTGCGAGGAGCTGAACGAAGCGTCCGCATGCTCACGAATCCATAAAGTTCTAGCCAAGGATGGTTGTGCTGCGACCGAGGTGGGCTTCATCAAAAGAATGAATGGAACCTACACTAGCACTCATAAAGAGAGCATCGAGGAACTGTTGAAGGTTCACTTTCCGTCCGCAAAAATCCTGACTGGTGCTCGTGGGCCGGCCGTAGCAGATCGTACGCCAGAGAGGCCAAAAAGACAAGACTGGAGGCTGGCCGCAGAAATCACGAGACCCACGAGAGTCAAGTGGGCGCTAAGCAGATTTCTGCCTTTCAAATCTGCAGGCACGGATGAATATTCCCTGCCCTACTTCAGAATGGGATAGAGGTACTGATGCCACATCTCGTGAAAATCTTCAGAGCATGTATAGCCTGGGGATACGTCCAACTGCATGGCAAAAGGTGAGGGTAGTATACCTACCTAAGATAGGTAAAGTATCCGATCAAATGCCGAAGTCATACAGACCAATAAGCCTATCCTCCTTTTACTAAAAACTCTTGAAAGTTGGTGGATAGGTACATAAGAGATACCGCACTGAGAGAACAGCCACTCAGTGACAGACAATACGCATACCAACCGGAAAATTACAGAGGTCGCTTTAGATGACCTCAACAGGCTAATTACTAAGTCTATAGAAGACAAAGAGATAGCCATGACGACTTTCCTGGACATCGAGGAGCATTTAACAATGCTACCACTAATTCACTCATCGGGGCGCTACGGAGAAGGGCGTCGCGCCGAAACTTCTACAGTGGGTAAGAGCCAGCCTGGAAAGAAGGATAATCACATCCACAATTGGTGAGGCTACCATTGAGGCGGGGCGGAGGGGATGTCCGCAGGTGGAGTTCTTTCTCCTTGCTGTGGGCTACCCTGTAGAACGACCTAATCCGGAAGCTGACCGGTAAGGGATTCCATTGCCTTGGATATGCTGACGACTTACAATAGTCGTCAGAGGCGGTTTCCAAAGTTCTGGTGGAGCGTATGCAAACCGCTCTCAACACGGTTGACAAATGGTGTACACAAGAGCGACTATCAGTCAATGCTCAAAAAACACAGGCTGTCACGTTACAAGAAAAGAACGCTAGAAGGCTTACAGCCACTAGTGATAGGAGGTGAGCGAATTCCATACGTCAAAGAGGCGAAATACCTGGAGTATGGTTTGATCAAAGGCACACATGAATTCACATATCCAAAAATTGACTAGCAAAGCCACCATCGCCCTGGGCAGGTGCAGGAGGCTCTGTGGAAAGAATTGGGGCCTTAGCCCAAGATGACTCTGTGGTTGTACACAAGGGTAATCAGACCCATGCTAACGTATGGAGCAGTAGCATGGTGGCCAAAGGCGCGGCAGGCGGGCGGCCAAGCGTTGGTGCGTGCAGAGGTTAGCGTGCCTGTGCGCCACGGGGCGTGAGATCGACCCCTACCGCCGCGATAGAAGTAATTCTGAACCTGCCACCAATACATATTTTTACAAGGAGCCGCAAGGTCCACAGTACATAGACTCTTACATAGTCAAGTACCGATAAGTAAATCGCACGGGCTGACTATAAAAAACTGCTAGACGAACTCAAGAGGCACCTATTTTAGAATGCCATTGTGATGCCATGGTTCGAACCCCTAACCTAGATAAGAAATATCAGGTTATAATACCAGATAAGAAGGACTGGAGGCAGGTGCCCGGTAAGAGCGGACTCAAAACTGGTTTACTGACGGTTCTAAAACGGATTACGGCGTCGGAGCGGGAATATACACTAAGAAACCTAAAAAGGCTCTTTCGGTAAGCTTCAGCAAAGACACGACTGTGTTCCAAGCGGAGGTTGCTGCAATTCACCACGTGTCAGAGAGATAGAAAGATGTACCGCACCGGTAAAAGCGTCGCTATCTTCTCCGACAGCCAGTCCACACTTAAAGCGATTAGCTCCTCAAGCGTGGACTCTAAGCTGATTTGGGACTGTGTAAGCGCCCTAAATGAGGTGGCACCCAAAGGAAAGTAACCCTAGCCTGGGTCCCTAGCCACTCGGCGTGAGAGGAAATGAGGCGGCGGACGAGCTGGCCAGGCGAGGTTCGTCAAGGCCATTCGTTGGAGCCGACCCTTCTTTCGGCACTACCAAATCGCAAATCAAAAATCCATCAATGAATGGATATACAATCAGTCCAGAGAGTGGTGGCATAAATCACCGGGACAATGGCAGGCAAAAAGAGTTCCTAAAGGAGCAGAGGCCTGAACTCACGAGAGATCTACTGAATAAAGACAGGAAGACTGTCAAAATGATAGTAGGTCTGCTGATTGGTCACTGTAGACTGAATAGGCATATGTATAACATAGGCCTGGCAGATGATGCAACCTGCAGATACTGCCAAGAGGAGGAAGAAACACCAGTTCATGTGCTGTGCCAATGTGAAGGCCTGGCGAGGACAAGGTTTCTAATAATGGGGGAGGAGAACCCCACAGCTAGTAGCTACATAAAGAAGCCGCTCTCAAAGATGATAGGCCTAATCAAGAGGGCAAAATTAGAGAGCGTCCTCTAGGAAAAAGGGGATCACAATAGATCTGAAAAGGTCGCGGTGAAACAGGTCGATAGGCCACCCCTATCCTAATCTAATCTAGGCAACCTTACTCCAATTTAAATATACCGCTATACAGAACAAGGTTCTATATAGGAGAGGAGTCCGCATTACATCAAAACCATTAATATTACAAATTTTAAAAATAATAGTATTACAATATGTATAAATTAAACTTTTTTTTACTCTCTCATTATATATAATTATTCTTCAAAAATCATATTTTTTTTTAGATTTTTTAGATACCAGAGCACTAACCATTAAATACTTTTACGTTCAAAACCATTTTAAATCACCGAAACCGTTTCAAGAAGCTATAATAGATGACATACCACTCGTAGAAAAGGGGTGCGGTTTAAAATAAACACCTCTCTAGATGTTACATCGCCAAGTCGAAATAAATGTTGAACATTCTTCTGTCTGTAGTTATTTTTCGTTTCACTCATTTTATTTCAGTGTTCTTCGCGCCTTTCTTTTTTTTAATTTTGTTCGGGATGATTTACGTTTATGGGCTCTAAACTATACGGAGAGATGTAATCCCCCCTTCTATTTCTCAGATATCATTAGTTATATCTCCTCTTAACACCATAAAATTCGATACGTCCTTATCAAGCGTATGTCTTACGTATGCAGTACCGAATAAGTTTCAAATTACAAACACTCAAATATTGTATTTCCCCTAGACCAGTATTTTATCTTTTAGTATAGTAAAAGTTTCCATCACACCGTATGTATGTATATGAAGGTGAGGATGATAAACTTGTGTTTTATTTATATACATCTAGATGTAATTTTTTTTCTATATAGTTTAAAAACCATGCATAACATGTTAATGCGGTACCATTGATAACCTCAGCTTATATGCATTAAAGGAAAAAAAAAAAACAATCGTGCTTTGATTAATAATTATATAACTCACAAATTATCTGTACATACATACTTCGGAAATGAGTCATGATAATGCTTTTAATGCATTTTACATCTGTTAGTCTTATAACCATTCAACTTTCGCCAATTAAATTGAGGTTATTAACATATTATGATAACGATAAGAATAGACGCCTTAGCGGGATATCAGTACAGTTTACAGAGCTGGTAATATTTTTAAAGCCCCCGTTTTTTCGCCTAAATACTTTAAAGGGAACATAAGAAACGCGCATAAATATTTATCTAGGCGCCTACATTTTTTAGTCTTTGCCCGGTATAAATACGCCACTCCTGTCGTATTAAGCCCTATTGTGATATGGATTAGATTTAATTTCATCAACAAACGTTGCGCAAAGCTCCGTATCCAGGCTGTCACGAAGTTTAACGACTTGATTACATAAATTTCTCGTAAATATTTCGTCGTATTTATTGTTGAGGAGTGAATTCCGCGACGCTACAAAAGAGACGATTTAAATTTAGTACATACTACCTATACATATACATGTAGTAAAGTAAAATGTCGAAAGCGCCTTGAATTATAAACATAGAAACTTTTCGAGGCGCCACTAAACGATCATCCTCAACGCTGTCTAATTTTAAAGCGGACTAATACGTTGACCACGTGCTTAGCAAAAAATTAAACGCTATGTGCCAAAACTATAATGCGCGCATCGTTGTTCGTACTCTAAGGTTTTTTAATAACAATATAAATACGTACAATTTGATTCAGTTAACACCTATATCAATTCCTTAATTCTATTTATATATAATTGGTGCACTCATTCGATTATCCGAAGGAAACAGTCAAAGGAAGTCGACTCAGATTAGATAATTATTAGGAGCGGATTGAAGTGATTGAATGACTTTCATATTTATACGAACGACTACTGCGTACTTCCCACTCATTCAAATGATTCTCATTCATGAAATTCACGGTATCAACTGCTCTTAAATTTAAAATAAAAATGGGAATTGCGATGTAATATCTAGAGGCACTCGACAATAGTGGAAATTTTTTAAAAGCTGATGGTTATTACTGTACTCTATTAGTATTTCCAACGTTAAATTTGTTCCATTTCAAGAAATCGTTTGTGATCTTTGTTGTTTTGAGCTGAATATTTTCATACATGTTCTAAGAAAAAAATAATTAGGGCAAAAAGGATTTACGGTACGTAATGGATTAGCAATTTAATTGTTAATTCTCTGCTTCAATATACTTATTTTCATTCTTCAATCAGGAATTATGATTCAAACAATTTCAGAAAAGTAAATTTTAAGGGTTATTGCATTCCAGGAAGAAATACAAAGTGATTCACAAGCTTATTGACAAACGTTAGCAGAAAAATGCTCATGATTTATTCTCTTACATTCTGAATCTCAGGTACTTGTTTTGATTTTCAGTGAAAGTTGTTGGAAAAAGTTTTATTGTTTCGTTTTTTTATACCTATATCTTGCAGCATTGTAACGCAAACAAATATTCGGATAATGCATTGAAGGAATTAAACCAACAAGCACTGAAAACATAAAAGTTTCTAACGTACGAATTTGAAGTGATGGTGTAAAATTTGGAAGCTGCCTATTAGTAACCCGACTGATTGTAGTACTTTTGAAGCTCCATCTATAATAAGACAGCATGGTAAGTCATTAATTGCTTTATTTTTCTTCGTAAATCTAACATTATCTCTATTTTATCTTTATCATATCTTGAAATCTTCACAAATGCATGAAAAAAGAAAACTGCAGATACAATTTTTGAGTTCTATTATATTGTTCTATTCTAATGTTTCGTACTATTTATATATTATTTTTATTATTTAAAATAGACTCTTTATTATTTGCCTTCCGTGACATTTCGGGTTAAATTATCCGTTCCTACGACTTAGGCAGTTAAGCTTATTCGATCAAAAATTGAATATACAAAAAACATAAACAAAATAAAATATGTATAACCTGGCGTGAAATGATTAGATAAAATAAATTATTCAGAACTTTTAAAATTTTGAAAAAAGTCAAAACAATTCACAAAAATAATCAACAAAAATGACTTTATTCTGAACAATAAACAATATATTAAAACAAATTTCCTTATAACTCTACGAATGGATGTACTTTTGTAAATATTTTCACCACAAACATAAAAAATAATCGATTTTTATCTCATGTTTGCAGTTGCACTAACTACATGTCTTAAGACATATAGATATACAGTCGCGAGCAAATGTTATAGGCACCCTAAATTTTGGGCGAATATGACAGTAAGAAATGAGAAAATAAAAACTTGTAGGTAATACATTATAGATATGTAGTATTTTAAGGGATCTTAGATGGGAGGGGGAAAGTGACATCTCGAAGACTTGAAAATATATAAAAAACAATAATACATTTACAAAAGGTATCTATAAAGACTATTGTAACCATAAAGATGATTATATAAACCTTGAAATAACTGTCACAAAAAAAATGCAAGACACATGAAACCCATTAGTTTTGCCAAAGGTGCCTATAACATTTGCTCGCGACTGTATATATAGCCTACTTACATCAGATATTTCATTTTAATTAGATACAAATTGCAACAGAAATGTATGTAACAAAAGGTAATTAAAGATATCCTTTAGGAAAGAATCATGAATAAGTTTTATGCATTATGTACAGTGAAATACAAAATTCACGTCTCCCACAAAACCCAACGTAAAATAGAGAGAAATAAAAAAAAAATTGTACGCATATGCAACACCGTTGATATTCTACCCGCTTACTTTGGTTAACACATTTTTTTTTTGAATTACCGGCAATATAATATTATATACGAACAGATTATTATTATTATTATTATTATCATCGCTACACGTCTTTACAGCTTTGCTCCATATGTTTATGTTTTTTTTTTTTATTCTATCGATCTGTAATTATTATTTCCCTATCCAATGTTTTAATTTTCCGCGTGTCCTATTGTCTTTATAATACACAATATTATTTTTTATGGTTTTAAGCCATTCAAACATCAACTTTAAATTAAATAAGAATAAGAAGCAAATTATAAATAAATTTTATGAAATGGGCAACTATTTTACCCTTTGTTTTTAAAGATGTTTCATGACGTTGATAGCCAGCCATTATTAACTTATAATGATAGATATAGGATAATCCCACCAACTAGGTGCTAAGGAAACCGTAAATAAGAGCAACGCACTCACTGAATGGCAGACTTTTTGTTATTGCCACAACTAAAATTCATTTTACGAAAGAACCATTTGAAGAATATATTGGAAATAGCTAGGATTCCAGATCTGACTGTCTACAAAGATTGACATTTAGCACGGGTGACTCACACGCAGCTGGGAATTATGAATGAAATATCTTATTTTTTTTTTTTTTATTTCCATACCACTATCCTCTTATTTTGTAACAATTTCATCCTTTTGTATTTATTATTCTTAGAACAAACTCATTATTACAGAATGTAATATTCTCAAGGGATTGCAATTATAATTATTAGTGTTTAAGACATCGGCGGAATCAAATTAATGTTTCCTTCTTTAAATAAAATTATCGGAAATATTTCATACTACCAAATAAAGTTCAAGCTTACAGTGACTAATCTTTTCCCTCAACGAGTCAAATAGTTAAATCTGGCATGGGAAAATGTATCTCCAGATTCTCGCCTCGTTCCGAAATTTCATAGAGTGCTGCCCATTTTTTTTTTTTTTCAATAAATACTTTGAATATTTTTTTTTATTAAGCATTTTTTGCTAAAATGAATTCTTCCATTCGAAACTGATGTTATATATCTATACACATTCATGCATTTAGGTATATGCGTGTGAAGTGCTAGGATCGAGCGAATGAATAAGTCGTAAATTATTTATTTTTTTTTACTCGATAAATAAACCAAACGATGTTTTGGCTTTGTGAATACACAATCGCTCTTTGTATATCTACTTTTTTGCATTTTAAAGTAGATATACCATTTGTTCACGTGGATATTTTAGGAAGATGTCAATTTTGAATTTCACTGTATACATTAAGTATATTATAATGATATTCCCATCAACTAATTATTTATTTGTATTACGTTAATTATTAATATATTTCCCTATTGTGATCTCTGCTTAAGGATTAGTAGAATAACAAGAAAATTCAAATGAGTACTATCATAATTAAGTACCTCCTATAATTATTTCAGAAGCATCGTATCACTTAATGACACCCAAAACAATATAATAAAGTAATAGATGGAAGATCTGTAAGAAGTTTTTGACAAATGCAATTAAGTATAGAGGTATAAAAAGAAGATTATTAGGATTTATTTAAATATTTGGCATCTAATACTGTATACCTATTATTTCACATGAAATAAATCATTGCTCATTAAAAATACATAGTCGTAATGAAACAAATGTTTGAACCTTGTTTTGCAGCAACGCCAGAAGTTTAGAAATTTTGTGAGAATTATGGTAATCGAAATTTAATATTTTAAATTGTATCCAAATTATTAACAAACTTTGATATACCATATATGGGGTATGTTTTTGTGTATGAATTATTTCCTTGGTTATTTTCATAAGTGCCCAATTTAAATAAAAGTACTAAATGTAGTACTAGTACTAATGCACTAAATATAGAAGTACAGTTTGTTTCAAATTAAACAAGATTTCATGGAATTTAATATGGAAAAATATTTCATAAATACAAAAATTCCATAACATAACGTTGGTTACCAAATTGCCAACGTTATATTAGAGAATTTTACAATGTATGTTCCTTCAGTGTTTTTTTTTTGTTTTTATTATTTGTTATTTATAATTGGTAATTAGTAAAATTCCAGCCATAGCGCTATTGTTCCCGTGAAAAGTTGTATTTTTACGTAAGATGCACTTTTCATATAATATAATATGCGATGCACATATATCCACAATTAAAAATGAAAACGATCAACTACTCCGAACTTTATGGCTCCATTAAATGCCTATTAAAATTCTGGAAAACGGCCGAACGGCGACATCCGCACGTATACGCGATGTTGGCTTGTTGATACAGGATCGACAAGGCCTTCCTTTGTATAATTCCGTAGCAGCATAGTTCAAATGCCCAAGTCAAATGTCGAAGGCGACGTTAATAAAAGAATCACGTGAAAAAAGCGATGACGAAACTGAGACAGCGGTTTCGGGTAATTACTGGAACTATCCGAATGTAAATATGTAGGTGTGACCCGTAAACATTATCCCAAATATGTATGTAAGTTGGCTAGATAAGTAGAATGTGATGATCGAAGCTAACGAAGCCCTTGTTTCGTGGTTAGGTGTAATGCAAATGAGTACCGATCGATTATGCAAAGGAACTTGAGTGACTTGTTAGTAGATCAGCGCGGCCCTAATTAGTGAGGCGCCAGACGGAAAACACACGACGGACACATGAGGACAATATTCATCACGACGCACGCACGATGAAGCCCCTTCGGAACAATAGTTCCTCCTTCTTTGAAACTACCGAATAATTGAATTAACTTTTGGCTAGTGATAGATCTGATTACTGTTATTTGAAAGCTTTTTTTAGATAAAATTAATATACTTAACCATATATTGTACAGTCTGCTTCAAATTAAATGAGAATTTCGAGGAATTTGGATTCCTTTTAGATTTAGATTAGATTTAGACCGCACTTTATTTATGAAATCATAAATAATTAAAATGGTCCTATTCTAATTAAATAATTCGCTATGCTTATTAATAATAAAAAACAAAAATTTATTAAATCGATCAGCTATTAGTTGTTATTAGTCCACGTCCGTAGAGCGCTTAAGTTATCTCCCAGCATTCGCTAAGGAGTAAGGAAAAACCATGGCAAAAACCTTACTCTGATGGGAGCAGAACCTGGGAAGCGACCCAGACCCTGTTACGGATAGGCAACAAAATGTTGTTATTATCCTTCTGGGTTTGGAAGAGACAACCTACACGTTCTTTCAGTTCCGATGGCTACGACGTCTCAGGCAGCTGCTTAGTCCTTCGTAGACGATGAAGGCGACTTCTATGTCCTTCCTTTCTCACCTGTTCTAGTTTTAATCATCCTTCAGTTGTATAAAACGAAATGAAAGCAAGCAATCAACACCAGTACCTATTCTAATATTTAACAATAGGTTAATCCTAATTACTCTAACTAGTAGTAAAACATTCACCTATAGAATGTTCAAAAATGCATCTGCAGTGTGGATACCGTTAAATTAACAATTTTTTTTTTTTAAATTGGGATACAATACTTTTTTATCTTCTAGTGTTGCAAGAACCAGCATCCACGTTCTTTCAAATCCGATAGTTGTGGCGTTTCCAGATAACTCCTCGGTTCTTCACAGATCATGGAGCTGTCTCTATCAGCGAAAGGATGGACCATTGTAATGAACAACAACCAGCAACATCTCTTCTAATATTTAACAATCCTAATCACTTTAACCAATAGTAACTAAACTAAAGATTTATGTACTAAATATTTATTTTGTACATCCGTACTATGATAATAACTATAATTTAACACCAATTCAGACCACTAAGAAGAGGAAATACATCCGTAATCTATCTAATTCTTTAGTAGCATTACTGACAAATTCCCATTATTCGATCGACTCGTTATCCCTAATATCTATATCGCGTCCCGGCCGATTTAACCCCTTAGCTAATGCCCCAAATTTCACATGCGACATCCACTCACCTTTGAGTAGACATTCAAATAAAACATGCGTCACTGTATCTACCCCACCACACTCGCAATGCAAATCATTAACGCTCCCAATTCTACATAATTATTATGCCTTAAAATTGCAGTGACCCGACAATACTAAAAATGTTTTATATTGGAATTACATAGATTCCTATATTAATTAAAACGCCAAATTATTTTTTTGTTTTGATTAAATATAAGTATCCATGAATTACATGTTTGGGACTGGCCCGTAGTAATTGTACCCGTATTGTACCCTATATATCTGAAATAAGAGAGGAGTAACTGCAATGTATTGCTTTCACCATAATATGTGTATGTCTGTATGTACATGATTGTTATATCTAGTATAGTTTAAAATCGTTTAACTAATTCACTTTTTGTTTTAGGTTGGAGTAAGAATGTTGCAGATTTTTGCTTTAGCACATATGTTGCCACCTCCTGCAGTGCTAAAAACAATAAATCTAACGTTGTTTTAGGAAGCCGTATCTTAATATTCAAATCGGTAAGAATGAAATATTGGCATATTGAAATATATATTTATATATTCGTTGTTTAGAAAAAAATATTCTATTTCTGAAATAATTCAAGCCGGAACGTCCATGCAGCTAATATTAGTTGTATAAGGGCGTAATAAAGCCTCCATAAATGCATATAATATTTGCATCGATGAATAATAAATTCATTGCTTCTCCAAGTGAATGCAGCTTGTTAAAAGCATTTTCCAACTTATTTGTGTGCCATTTTGTAATATGATAGAATACTGAAGGAATTCTGTGAGATTACGAATATGTCAAGTCATAATTACTTATACAATTTCGCATACATATGTAGATTTAATATATTTAAAATAGATGATTCACATTATTAGTAGCTCCCTTGCTTCATTTCACTTTGAATTTATTACATTTTAAACACTAAGTAGAGTTGTTAATATTCTACTCGTTCAGAGTGAAGCTACACTTAAAACTGACAGTTGTAGAGTAAAAAATGTTCACCTTTCCAATAAGAAAAGGTACTCTAACTCGCATTGGCAGAGTTAATATTTTACTCTAAAAGTAGTGGACCGTTATAGGCACCGTCTAGAGTGAAATTTTACTCCATATTTTCCACTGTGTAACGTTACTGAGAAGTTTCCTAGTCCACTTTCCATTTAACGTAGCATTCCACCTACTCTGCCAATCATTATCAAGTTTATTCGTAAATGAACACAGATCAGAAATAAATTTTAGATTTAATGAAATTTCAATACGTCTAGGAATACTGTACGAAATTATCAAAAATCCATAGCGTTTAGATCGCAAGATTCTTCAAATTATTATGAGATTGTTCAGTAAATAGTATCAAAAAAATATGTTTAAAAAAGGGAAACCAGAAGAGTAACACCAAATAGTTTCCAAATGTGATAAATAATTTAAAAAATCATTATCACTCAGTAAGAAAAAAAAATCTGCGCGCATGTTTATAGCAACTTAGCCATAAGAACAAATGACAAAACTCCGTATACAACAATATTTAAGTGACTTCAGAAACATATTATATCACTAAAGGTAAATTTCTCAATAACAAGGCAATCCAATGCAGATGACCCTATACTATTCGGCTTTTGTGTCTCAAAAAAAATATATTTACAGAATAGAAGGTAAAGCCGGATTTGGCGTACATTTAAATATGCACAAACGTATAGGGGCATATTTAAATCTACGCCAATCAAATACCAAACTCGGCTCTGCCTTCTATTCTGTAAATCTAAATCTTCTTTGAATTCTTCAAATCATAATACTTCGAAGTTGTTATTTTCAAATAATTTTTCTAACTTTAAATAAAAATAATATTATTGTATGTTGAAATCCATGATGATCCATACAAAAAAAAAACTTCTAAAAATATTTAAGACTACATGATTCAGCGCACAACCAAGACCTGAAGATGGCACTTGTGCGCCGAAACATGTGTCTTAAATATATTTAGAAGATTTTGGAAAAATGATACTAATTCGGCGCTGAGAACTAATTGCATAATTGGAAATGATGTACCTCTTTGACTCAAAATAGTTATAATTACTTAACATCTTCATACCTTGCTGGATTTGACATTCAATATACATTTGTTTCATACAACTATAATTTCTGTTGACAAAATATCTTTGTATGGTCAAATAACCGAATATGTCAGTTTAAACAAATTATTATTTCTTTAAATGAATACTTATGACAACATATATTTTGTTGTTTTATCAAATCTTTCTTCTCTGTGCATACATGTAAGTAATCGCCCTGTAACAAAATGGAACAAAAATTATTTTTCACATTTACTCTATCTGGTAGAAATAATTCGCATATTTAATACTTGCATAATAAGTATAAAACAAGATTCCAAATTTCTTTCCTGTAAGTTCCTGCTCTTTCATGACTTCATAAATCATAACTTAACATTCCGATGTCAATAAACATATCGTAAAAAATACGAGTATATACCTAGACTATTACAAGTGATATAACAAGCAGTTATTAACTAACTAAGCAAACGTGTTCAATATATCATGGCATGCTCATAGTACGTATGTACAATAATAATATAGTGATGCACTCATTCTAGAAATATTTAAAATGCAACGCAAAGTCAAAGTGGCAGCATAGTTTTACTCTATGCTTTGTTTACGGAGTTTTTATTTTGTCATGACCGGTCAGCTCTCTTAACAACAGCACGTGCTCCCTAAACGAGAGAAATAAATATATTCCGTCGTTCACAAAGTGGCCTTGTCGGGTCAAACGCGCTATTCTAGTCAATGGCAAACAGCGTATTGAGTGTATTATATTTAAAGTGTAGTCTAAACTAGTCCTTAGCACATAAAAATTCAAGGAGGAAGAGACAAAATACCCAGATAGAAATGATGCGCAGAAAGTAGTCGCATTTTGGCATGATGAAATTTCCTCTAAACCTTACACTTGTCACAAATATAAACCAAAGTTGAAAAGGGCAACATATTATTGGCGTATACATAGTACGTTTTATAATTTTTGATGAATATTGAGTGCATGAGTAAAAACACGCGATAACGAGAGTAATGCACTTTTATTGGTGTGCGTTACATTGATCGTTAATTTCACGAGTAACTTAGTACAAATGTAAATGAAAGTTATATTGATTTTTCCTACTTAAAATTATATCCCAATTGTGCATTGTGCAGTAATGACTTCACAAAGGGGTTGCATGACAGGCGTCACAATTCGAATAAAATATACAAATTTCAGAATATAACAGCAATCATTGTAAATTGCGCATTATCAGTGGTTTTTATTTGAACCAATAAATTTTATATAGGGCGCATTATAAAAATAGATAATTTGGGGCAATTGAATTTCTCGTCACTCATATTAGCGATTTCGTAATCAAGATTTTTAAATTTCTCCGGTGCAATTGCAAGATTAGTTCAATTTTAATGGAACATCTTGTTTATTACTGCGAATTTTAAATATCTTTCATACATACAAATTGTATAAAATAAAAACGGGATAAAAATAAAAAAAAAAACGAGTTTTAAAGAACGTGGTGTTTTATTTTGGTCTGCGTGCATCACGTGATTATAACTTTTGGGCACCTGTTACAGTCAACGTCTAGACTGTAGCTGTTAAATTTAATACAGTGCGATTCTAATACAAAACAATTTATTTAGACCACTATAGGCGTTTTCACTTTCGTCATATGGTGATACAATTTTTCACTGATGTTTTTAAACTTCAAATAGGTATATGTGGAATAAAAAAAAACGAGTTTTAATAATTCGTTTACTTAAAATTACAGTGGTCAATTGAATTTATTGTTATTGTTTATATTAGGAATATCAAGAAATATTATGGAAAATGACTTTTTAATGACATCATGAAAGACTCGGTGTGGAAAAATTAAATAAGAGGATACGAATTGTTCTCTGATAGTTGATCATACGTATGTACTATAGGGTCCTACGTACATACTAAACTAAAATACATATTCACGGCGTTTTTTTTTCAAAATTCTGACTTATCATCGTGAAACAGTGTCGAACAAATCTGTTTTATTACTTATGCGAATAATTATTAGAAACTTAATGCCTTAAATCCCTTAATACAAAAGCAAAATAAGGAAACTTTTCAATCTATTCATTTTTTACGTAAGAGTCGTTATTAGAACTAATTTGAAAGCGCCACTTTCCATTTTGCTGTTGACGCTTGTCACGTTCTAAGATTATTTTGTCGTATTCTTCGCAATTATCAAGTGGAATAAATACATTTTAATTGGATGCAATTCCTCGCAATTCATGTGCTGTTCTTGGCCAATTAGTCTACAGAAATAAATTAAATCATGGTAAACAAGGGCTAACCACAACTGTCATTTAATTTTCGTAACGGTTGTTATTAAAAAGATAAATGATTAACTTCTGAAATAATTCATAGTACAGCTTTTATCATCAGAAAATATTTGATTAAAAAGGTCGATCTATCCATATCAACTCAGCATTAAATTAAAATCGCCAAAACGAGCGAGTTAAAACTTTACTTTATTTAATAACGCACCAGGCGGAAACCGAGGCACACAGAAAAAAACTTGAATATCCTACTAACTAGTGATCATATCGACTTGCGATTGGTCTCACTCAATTAAAAATGAAACGATACATTGGAAATTAACTCATATTTTAGCTTGTTCAGATGAAACCAACATACCTTTAATCATACTAGAATAAACGTTTTAAAAAATGGTATAGTAAATTTATCTTACTAGTGGTTGAAAAACAAATAAAATATAAACCAAAAATTGTATAACGTTGATATTTTAATATAACCTCTGTCTCTTATCGTCCGAGAAATATAGAAAAACCTGCAAATTAATTAATTTTTAAAGAAGTATTTTCTTTTTTTAAGATTTAAATTTCCGTCGATAGACAATTTTATTCCTTGGTTATTAGCTATATTGCTACCAAGTTTCATGAAAATTTGAAATTGGTGTTAGAAAATTATGCCTGTCAGTGTGAAAATAAAAAGCATAAAACAGTTATAATCAATCTTTAAGATTAGTAGTTTTATTTAAAAAAAGTGTAGAAATTTTGGCAAAAAAAACAACTTCATGTAGATAGTGAATCGAATACCACTCAAATGAAATACCAGACTTCAATTTTTATCGTTTTGTTTGTGTAAACATCTGCAAAATCTGTAACGGAAAGCAAGTGATGATTCCTGGAATAACGATAAAATACGTTCACTAAATTTATATGAACAATTTGAAGCAGGAAAATATTTTATTACTAAATTTAGCAATAGTAGCAATTATTAATATTCAACAAAACAATCATATTTACAAACAAAAAAATAAACCACTCTTATACTGAAAAGCTAAACCTACTGTAGTAAATGTAAGTTATATTGTGGCCAAACAATTAATGCAAATATTTTCGCGATAAATTTGATATAATGGTGGTTTTATAAGATTGTATTAAGCTTTTACTGTGCGTAAAACATTTCTTAAAAACTGCCCACAAACTTATCAACTACGTAAACAATGATTCCGGATATGAAGTCAATGTCAGCCACTGGGCAATTATCTGGCAAATTGTGTATTTAACTTACATTAAAAAAGTTTGTTTGCTGACATATTTTTTCTTCAATCTATCTCCTCCGAGAATTATGTAAATACAAAAAGAAATATCGCGTATGTTTAAAACCACATTACTTTTATGATGTAATCTCGTATCTCTTCTGTTTCGTATACGGAGTTGCTTGTAGTTATAGATATGCTCTGTAAAATTATTACTTATAAATCGGGTTGCTTGTATAGTAAAATCAAATTAGATGTTTATTACTTCAAAGCCCTACATTTGGTAGAAGAATTCATTTGAAGATATTTGCAAAGCATTCCTTTGCTCCAAAATCTATAACAGGGTAGGTACAATAGATAAAAATAAATTTTTGATTCTATATGTTTCCATCCTTAAAAATAACGTTACTCATAAAAGAAGTTATATACACTCTAAAAAATGAAGGCAAATTTATCTCCCTGGTGTGTGAAAAAACATATGAAATATAAGGTAAAATTAGATCAAAAAGAGGGTAAACATCAGATTACCACAAATTAGGTGTAATTTTGTCTGGTAAACCGATTTTCATGGAAAAATATTTCGATAAAGTAGTAATAATGAAGTAATTTTCCCTCACTTGGGGAAATTTGCTTAGTAGCAAGGAAAAGTAACATATTTCGTGGAATATTAACTCCTTATGTTGATAAAAATACAATATGGACAATACAAGTGACGTGAAATTCTGATTATATGTATGTATACGTATCTGTTATTTATTGAACACAAAATGTTTAAAAATGTTTTTTAAACATTGCGTCACATTGTATGGCTTGATCAAAAATTGAAACCGTTACGAAAATACATTACATAGCCGTCGACTATACAACGCGCAAGCGTTTGAGGTACGCAGTTTGAATATAAGTGCGGCATCTTGACTGATGGCTGTAACGCATAAATGTGAATGATGTGTTTTTGAGTTTGTCTTGCAAATAAAGATTGAGGTAAGTTTACTTTATATTAATTATGTATTGAGATGATATACTTAGCTATGACAGCACATATAAATAATAGACATATACCTGCGTATGGATATGTAATATGATATACGGGCAACTTAACCTCAATAGGATTTGGCGGTATTGCTGCTACAAGTTATGGTACATTTATTTAAAGTTTTCAACATGCAAGTGACTAGCCGGAAACTCCTCTTAAAAGAGCAACGGGAGTATTGCCCCACCACTGCAAATTACAAAATAAACATTAAAAAGCTTTTATTTTCTGTAAAAATACCGATAAATACACGTATGTACATATGTATTTAAGTATAGAACGAACGTTGCGATTCCCATAATTTGACAAAACTCGCTTTGTAGTTATTTATGCAGACAACCGGCGAACTGGGGCCACGTCCAGATTGGCCCCGATATGAGACGTTTGTAGGTCTCCGCGCGGAGCTAGCGGCAGAGGGGAGGATGCAGTATACGCAAAAATTACATTGAAGTGGGGCCAGCCGTATCTTGGCCCGCTGCCCGCAAGTTGATCGAGGCCCGCATCATCAGTATACATCAGTGCTCCGCACTGTGGTGGAAGGGTCTCCCACTATCACGGTAGGCAAGTGTGAGTCAAACGGTCGTCGAAGGTCGATTATTGAAACTAGAAACATATGTAGTGGGCCGTCGCATAAACTTCGGTTTAGACACTTCCCCGGAATAAAAATTGGGTTCAGGAATATTTAATATTTATTAATTATAGTAATAAAGTGTAGTATTATTCTAGGATGACATCGCAAATTAATACCCATAGTATTTCAAATCAAAATTAACTACCATGCATATCTTTCTTCGGGTAAAAATTATGAAAATAAAATAATAAATGTAATAAGGGAGTTATTCCTGAAAAATACATAATAATAGTGTTTTAAGTAAGCAAAACAAGCCGTTTGCTTAGGTAAACAAGCAAAGAAAACATAAAAAATGTGAAAACATAAAAATTGTGTTTCCCATTCTTTGTAAGAAATACGTCCGCTTATGCTTAGAATATCCGTTATATTTTACTCGACGATCTCAACATAGCTTAAATAGTCGGCTCGAGATTGACCCCACCATTCAATGTTGTCATGAGCCGCCACTGGCGTCAAATATAGGTACAAATACATTATGTAATTTAAGAATGTTAAGAAATTACGAGACTAACTTAAGTATATTATAGGCATCCAGGATGTTGGGTTGAATTAGGGCTAACGCTTTTTTGAACAATACAGATAAGTTTTAAATAGAAGTCGTTCGTTTTCTAATTTTGTTTCAAGTAAATATTATCATATCTTTGGTTATATCCAATAGCCGTTCTAAAATATCATATTGAAATACTTTTGATGATCCTCAACCCTATACAGTTCAAAAATAATATGGAAGAAGCGGGTATATATAGAACATATACAGCCAAACACATGGAACTATAGGATAATGTTAGTACGTTAGGTTGATAAAATGGCTTCCTCAAAATTATTTTCTCGATTCACATAATTTATAATATCTGTTATCATTGTAGTATATTATATTAATATGTCGAATTTTTAAAATATCAAAAGTTTGTAGCAAACACTCAATACACCTCCTTCTCATCCCTGTAAGCTAATCGCATTAGCGTTCATTATCGCAGTTCTTTGTGTTTATCTGTATAAAAACACAATGAAAACAATAAAAAAAATTATGGATTAAGGGATTAGGTTAAGCAAATAGTCTACCAATGTAAAAACGACGCTTTAAATTGTGGCAGTGATGCTGTTCAGATAAAAATGTAAAAATGTATATGCACAAAAGTGACACGTCAATGAAAAATAATGAAAAAACAAATATTTTTTATGTATATATTTTGTAAATAATATTACGCGTAAATGCTTGTGCAACGTTTCATTATTTTAAATCGTGTAGGTTGACAATTGCAATGCGTTCGAAGGAGATCCATTCAAACCACGTCTCTTCCTTATTTCTTCCAGGTCGACCTACGCACATCGAATACGTGGTATGCATGCATATATACGATACAATTTCGTAATATCCTCAGCATTCTGGAAACTTGCATAGGATAGCGATTTCCTAAAGTGTCAACGCCCGGTTCCACACAGTACTGTAAACCCCCTGACCCCTTTCCGGGCAATGTGAAAGGAAGGCGTACACCGCAACCAATGCGGCCGCCGTTAAATCAGCACAATTCCACACAATACACAATGCAGGTGCCTTTTGATATCCTTATCTCTTGATGCCGATAAATGTGTGACACCCGGCGTGACGGTGATTACGTGAGGCGCCAAAACATTGGAGAGCTATGGAAAACTAAGGTATGCCGAGAGCGCACCTTCGATCTATTGATCGCCGTAATATAAAAATAAAAGAAGGGTGAAAATATGATTTCTATCAGTTAAGGAAGTCAAGAAATACGCATGCTATTCTGCTGGGCGGTTGTTCCAATCCGTATGCTATCGCTGTCTAAGCAAGCACTCACCACTATTCTCTACCCTTGTATAGTTAGTACAAAATGCTATCCTCACATTTATCTTTCCAATTTGAATCAATTCAATGATGCTCTCACTCGTACTACTGGTGAGGTGAGGGAAACGAATCGCTAGACATGCGTAATTCACTTCAAGTGAAGCCGCTGTTCGATTGTCATCATTCTTCGTTGGATGGAGCTAGCAGAAATAGTACAATATACAATAAAATAAACGTTGCGCTTTAAAAGTAATGGTTGAATCCAATGGGTTCAATTCAATTTAATATGTTCCTTTTGCTTTTCTTCTTTTTCATCTGCATAATTGTATTTATTTTTTTGTTACAGAATTTAACGTGTTTCAAATATAAAAGATGTCACGATCTCTAATTAAGATCCCTAAAACCCGGTTTAGAAAACTGATTTTTACTGGAAACGGATTAAACGGTTTTAGGAAAAACCGGTTAACCGGTTTTTAATATCTGGCGATTTCCGCAGCACTAATAGATATTTCTTTATACCACCTAATATACATATGAAAACTACGACTGTAAAACAGTTACCCTAATAATCAAATTCACATTTTTAACTTCAACATATACGGCGATTAAAATAACTTCATGCTTCATCGTCGAAGCTACCAAATATAATTGCCCGAATTTTGAATTTGATTATTTGAGAAGTACTTGTCACCAGCCTTTAATAAATTTTGAAATAAATAAATAAAATCATAATGAATCGCAAAATTCCTTTTCCTTTTGGAAAATGCATAACGATATATATTTAACGAATAGGTAATATCAAACTGCAATATACACTCTTGTTTGAATATTACAAGCCCCGTTGCAATTTTACATTCTCTATAACCTGCTAATGACCCCCAGGATAAAATTACATTACCTAATACATACAAATTAAAATTTATTTGTTATAGTGCGCTTTAAAAGCATTCTAAAAGAAGAAAAGACTAAACAAATAATGTATGATGTCAAAAAATGCCATACGTCGTTCCTTTATTGCATTACATGCTTCAAAAGCTATAGGAGGGGGTCCGTTTTGAGAAACACCATTATTATTGTATGTAATTGAATTGTGTGCTACTTATTGCCCGTCTTTTAATATTTAATTAATAAGTTAATTAATTTATTTAACTTTCATTTAAAATAATTATGTTGTTTAGTATATTGTAATATATAGCATTGGCATCAGAGGTAGCCTATAACTGGGATTGTATGATTTCTGATTTGGAACTTTTTACCTATCAAAAATAAACGAATATTATCATTATTATTATTCTTATTATTATTCATATGCGGCATTTTTGGTGAGATGTATTGATGCTAAGGCAAATGACGATAAGTTAAGATAAGTAACCTTGTAGATACCCCTACAATATTTCGGTAATACAAAATTTTATCATTGTTTAGAAAACAATACTGATAAACAAGTTATGTGGTCAAAATATTTTCCGTTCTAGAAAGAATCTACTAAATAAATAAAATCCACTAACCACAAAACTATGCATACAGTTAACATACACAGGTGTCTCAGCGAACTGGTTCATTAGAATTTTTCGAATTTCTAGTAAGAAATTGATTTTGAAACTTGCAGAGTAGTCATGGTCGACTATGATCTATTTAAGGAAAATATTTTCAGCTTTGTAGCACACTATAGAGGATGTTGATATCAACTTTCTTATCTTAAATGGAATGGTGCAATTTTAATGGATCCAGTGTATTGCTCGCATCATTTGTGATAAGTTTGTATTAACGTTTCTTATTGCTAAAGCTAATCGTTTTTCAGATATTTGTAATTTTGTCAAAATTTTGACGTTTGCACTCTTTCCAATAAAATTAAATATCTCATAGGCTATTAGACATTAAGATATTCTACTGATGTGGATACAAGTACACGGTCATAGGTATTGACTGTGACAGCGCTAACTGCAATATTCTATACACAATATTCAGAAACTCATGTCCAATATGGATATCTTTAAAGTAAAAAAACTTTTTTTTTCAACTGGAACGTGGTACTTTTCAGTGCAGCATTAAATGCAGCGCAAAATTCTACATCGATTAGTATTAAGGTTAGAGTACCTATTTCTGATAGTTTTTGAAATATTCACACTTATTTCATAAAACCGGCAGAAATATGTCCTACCGTTAAGCAAGTTATTCGGAACACTCTGTATAGCATGTTTCAAAACGATGCGTCACCTCTTCTTGCATTCATTTGTAATAATAATTGAAGTATTTATTGTGACTAGTTTCCTTGTTATTAGTAAAATTCATTTAAAGACATAGACAATAATTATTTGATATTAGTAAGCTATGAGTGTTATTAGTGTTATTACATACCAATAAGTGAATGCATCGTAATGCGACGTTTACTGACGAATCCTCTGTCGGTGAACAAAATGTTTTTTTTTACAAAGTCTTCGTTATAATATCTAATAATAATGATGATGCAACGTTCGATAGCTGCTTGACAAAAGTCGAATCTGTCACATTTGTTATTACGAAATATTTCATTTGCTTTATTTAACTTATAGGATCGATGTATATTTTTCTTTAAAAAGACTGTAGACTGTATTGTGTGAAATATTCAGCTACTTTGCCATTTTTTGTTAGATGTACATACGCGATGTTTCTTCTACTGCACCGCAAATTAAAATATCCCTTTTCTCATTTTGTGGTATTAGGGTATTAGAGTCATTTTATAACGATGAGAGTGCAAACAACCACGTATTTCAAAAATTTTAATTGTGCAGTGTAAAGTTTCATTACTAATGGTTTTATTTTTTCAAGTTTTGCTTGAAAAAAAAAACGAGTAATTTGCCTGACCGACTGACGATGGCGATAATGCTTTACTACGAATTTCTTCAAGGGAGAACATATCCACTCTTATAAACAGAAATAATATTAGAGAAACAATGCAATTAAAAATAGTTGTTTAAAATAAAACGTTTAATTCAATTACGTTTAATTATAATTTTTTAAGAAATTTATATCAAAATGTCATACTAAAATATGTGTATAATGTAAAACTATGATAAAATGTTTGCGGATCTTATGGTTTTAAATGAAAGATAATTTTTAATTCATCAACAACGTTTCAACAATTTAATGTGTTTTTCAAGTTTCGATAAGTACCACAAGACAAAGAAGAATATCATTACAATATAAAAAAGTAAACATAAGTAAAAACTTACGTGAAAACAATTACTATAATGTGGATGACTTCCATCTATTATTATGTTACAACATAATGTTGCCAGTCAAATATGTATCTACTATATGAAAATAAAGAAATGAATGGAAAAGCAATAAAACCTAGTAAATCTCGAACTAACAGGTATAATTAAGAGATCGGACAGTAATAAACTGGACAACTGTTTTATTACCCCGCCGCGCAGTATTTACCTAACAGATCTTACCTGTCGAAAAGGGTCCGGCACGCGCTAATTTTTTTACTACATATTATGTTCTTATTTTTTATTTAAAAGAAAGAAGAAGAAATTATTCCAACGTCGTATGAAATGTATCTACATTATAGCACAATAAGAAATACAATGTTAGTAGTATATGAAAATAATGTATGTTTCATATACATTTTTAAAATAGTGTATACTTTTTTCTTGTAAAACTGAAATTTTTATTCTAAAAGAGTTACTTTTTTTCAAAAATAACGCAAACGTAAGGTAAACCTAAAACTTGTTTGAAAATCAATACGAAATACATTTATGCAATCCCAATAAAAAATAATGCAAACGTATTACACAAACGCTACTAATGGTGATATGAGTAAGTAAATTGCATTTTCTTATGTGTAATCTCTTAGTACTGTTATGGTCCAATGCACCTGCCGCATTACAAACCGGAAAGATTATTATATAGCCGAACAAAAATGCAATAATAAACTAAAATATTTAATTCGATTAGTTCGAACTTTGCATGGATCTATATTACATAACGTAATATACTCAAAAAATATATAAATTAAATATCCTTGCTGCCTGAGATATGAATAGTTCATAATTTGAGTTCGAAGTGAAAAGCGGGAGAGGGGAAATGGTTGGATATATACAACAGAATACACTGGATATACACTGTTGAAAATTTTAACACTTTTCTGACTAATTTAATAGTTAGGAGAGGTCTACACTCTTTTCGTGTTATTTTGTGGAGAACTATAGAAGTTTAAATTTGACGAGCAAAGATAGTCAAGTATTGTCTATTGCTAAGGGTTATTTGTCCAACTGACACGTGGAATTATAAATACTTTAGTCACATTTATTTGATCTAGACTAGACAAATTTACTAGCTGTTTAACTAAATGAATGCGATCTATTGGGTGTTTAACACCATTTCTTAAACACAACGTCTTTTTAATATGCAACTCCTATTTCTTAGTGCTATAATATTCTCTCTTTAAGACCGTTTCTCAATTATAAATATTTGCAAAACCACTCATTCACAAGTTTGGTTTCAACTAAACGTACCAATTTAAAATGATTTTTGAGAACCATTATAAAATTAAGTGAATGTTTATGCTATTTGATTCAAGTCTAAACTAATTGCGTAAATAGATGTTCCCAATACATCTTTAAAAAGGTGGAATAATTATGCCCACTGGTATTAACGTTTAATAACACGAGGTTACACTTTGCAAGTCAGTCACATTTGGTGGGTTGTTGGATATGTTAATACGGAGAATCAAACACGAAAACAGATACACGTGCAATGCAGGTGGTGCGCATAATGCAATACTGTATTAGAATAGGTGGGGTTTCTATATTCCTATCCGAGGGAAAAATTCTGATTGGTTGACGCTTCTAAATGTCTAGAAAAATAGTCAATCCTCATATCTGAACAAAGAATTCACACGAAATTCTAGTAATTTCTGTTCTATTAAATACGCGTAGTCAACTCGTCTGGCAAAGTTTGGAAAAATCAACACTAAAATATTTTACTAGCGCAAAATTAATGCCAACACCGTAATATTTTCAACAGTGTATGTTTCCATCATTTATATTTATGCATTTTACCATCCTGTGTTTCCGGCGAACAGATAATTAGTAAATGTATTCATAATATCAATATTGTGCAAAACGCTATATCTATTTACTTCATCACCTTTAGAAAAAAGGCAGAATAACCAATAACCACAGGTAAAGAATACCGGGAATTGCCTACAGTAGACCGATTCAACTTCCAATACAATATTAAATGTCGGTAAGGGCTATTGAAACAAGTGTGTGATTCAAGACATTCTTACGACATAGTACATATATCCCGTTAAATGGTTGTAAAATGTATGTAAAACTGCCCTATTAGATATTATTTTTTTTTCGATGTAATTATTATCCTTTGTTTTAAGGTCAATACTGTCAATATTTATATGAACAGTTATACACTGAGGAAAAGAAATGCATTGATTTAACCAAAATACGCATAACCAACCAAAAAATTTGCATTAAATACGGCCCACCGAAATTTATTGTTGGATTAAAATTTACGATTTGTTGAAATATATTTGTTAACTTAAAAATAATAGAGTCGTTGATTCAACTGAACCCTCAATTTCAACTTAAACAAGTTTAATCGTTAATGCAACACTTCAGTTTAGTTGATGTAACACTGGTTTTGATTTGTCAATACAGCTCTAAGTATGTTAGAACAAAAAAAAAATGTTTTGTTTAACGAGCATTGCTGCTTAGCGTAACTTCTAAATTGTGTTGAAACTACAAAAATAAATTCTTGCTTCAATGCATCTTTATGGTTACATTAGCAAATAAAACGTGTTGAGTGCACAAAATTAAGAGTGTCAATGCAAACATTTTTTTGGTTGATTTGAAGCAAAAAAATTGTTCATTCAAATAATCTCATTTTGGATCTTTTGGAAATTTTATTAATTACAAATTGGGGTTTGAAAACAAAATATGACTAACTTAGGTTCATATATTTATTAATAACTTAAACAACAGTTATAAAATACCAAATTTTAGTACACTTACAACAATAGTAGTATATAAAAGTAACGCCTAAAAATTTATTTACAAATACATTTGAATACACTTCCGACCATCTGACAACGTATGTAACATAAATGAATTGCAATAAATGAGTTCCTTTATATAAATACAACGTGTTTCATCAGTTTGTGTTATAATAAATGCCTGAAAATGATCATTATATTCTAATGTTTCGTACACTTGTATTACAAAAAAATATCTTTATCATTTGGAGTCAAAATTTCTTGAATACAGCCAAAAACGGGACAAAAATTATTAAATTCAAAGGATATAAACAAACCCGATTTGAAAGAAACGCCATATCTCTTAACCCAGGACAAGAAGTAAATACGGTCTGGCACACTTTCTGGCATCAAGTAGCTTACTATTGCTATATTTGATTTCATTAAATTGTTTGAAAGAGATATACTGCCCTAAAACGAAATTTTCTTCAAATCCTGTTTTAGACAAAATTCTATAATTAAAATTAAGTTGGTGTTTTAATGCCAGGGTATAAGGAATGTTTATTCTAGAAGAAACAGGTTTACTACCTAATTTGAATACGTGATGTTTTCCTTCATATCGTATACAGGAAATATTCGCAAGAGGTCCTACAACCGTCATGATTCGAGGGTAGTGAACTAAAAAATGATACTTCGGTTTGAGGTTTCCAAAAAGCTTAAGATACAATGTATTATGCTCTGCAATTAATACTTTTAGCAATTCGGCGTCCTTTAAAGTAATTGATGCCTGTCCAACAAGTTCACAAATTTGTCGCAGAGATTTATATAATTCCCAAACTGGGTCATTCATCGGTATAAATTCTCCAACCAACACTCCAAAAACTCGTAAAAGGGCCTTCATTTCAGCGGCTGAAAGCACAATACACTTATTACTTATCTGTATATTTGAAATCTCTGGCGGTTTATTTTCATCGTTAAAACTATAATATTTTAATTTGGAATTAAAGTGACGCAAAGTAAATAATTTCCGTTCGTTTATGTAATAATGCAAAATACATCCCATATCATACCTATGAAAATGTATTCTACCACCTAATAAACACGATATATTCTCGATCTTAATATATCCGTTCAAACATAAAGTATACCGTTGCATTATGTTGTGCTAATAGCTAATATGGCGTTCGTTTGCCAAAACATCTATAAGAATCAAAATGTGCTTACCTGCAAACACTGAGGTTAGATATTCAAATCCCCACTGAATTAACAATTCTTTTACTCGTTCGTCCCCCATGGCTAGTATTAGAACTCACAATATATCACGATATCACGAGCCACGAACGAAGACAATCTGATATCTGATGGTTTGCAACAGCAAGCAACCGATCAAATCACGCCACAACATTGATCAAATAAGTATCTGACGGTATAGGTAATATACCTATGTACAATAATATAGGTACATTCCATAATATACAAATACTGATTATTAAATCGTATTACAAGCTAAAGTAGAAATAATATACATTGTAATTATGATATTGTTTCTAGAAAAGGACTTTCTAATAATTACTATACATAATATGTATAACGTAGTACCTATATCCCATACTTTTAAATCTACATATGCAGATGCGCAAGCGCAAAACATCTTTTTTGTGTAAGTTAACCATTTTTAGTTTCAATATTATGCTATGAATGTTTTCCGTCAACTACTAAGATTTTTTTGTTTTAACATCACCATTTCGGTCCATCCAAACAAAACCTTACCTTCACCATCTAAGTTTCTTCAGTCAACAGATTTTTTACAGAAATAAATAGTTGCGCAAATGACTCATTTAGTTGATTAAATACAAAATTTGTTGCATTAACACCTTTTGTGTTAACATAGTAGTTATTGTTAGGTTAACGCATTTCTTTCTCTCAGTGTATATTTATTACATTTACTTCAACGTCGTTTTTTGTAAATGAAAATATTACTTAAAATATTTCGTATCATCATGCAAACAAGTCAAACAATATTATATGTAAAGGTCTTTACATCAGGCATTCTAATATCTACTTATTTAAAATTAGAAATAATAATGAATAAATCAATCTAATTATATTAACTTGAAGTGTTAACCGTGACATTTTGCGTAAATATTTCAAGCTACCTTACATCCGTGTATTAGGCAAATACGGAATGTATTCAATGCAAGAACCGCCTATATTATACTCAATAACTGCCTGTATGCATGCATTTGCGCAGATAATCGGGTGTATCGCGTCAGTCAATTTCAGGAACCGTTTCCAGGCTCGACGCAGCCAGAGAAGCCGAGCCGGCCGGACCCGTTATGTTTTCATAAAATTCATCATAATAATAACCGCGCTAATTATATAGTCGCCGTTGTTCGGCCAAAGTAATTGTACCTCTGCAGACATCGCGGAACCACCTGCCCTCTCCGCTTTTATTTATGAAATCCGCCGAACCGAATACGTCAGCGTTCCGAACATAAAGCCTCCTCGCCTGTATTAAATCGATATTAATTGATCGAAATTAAACGGTCTTCGTGACCGACAGACCCCAACCGATTAAGGATAAAACACAGGCACGATGGCGGGGAAAATTACGCGACTATCGGTACCAGGGATTTATGCGAAACAAAGTCGTCGTTCGGTGACTAACCGTATAACGGTAAAAGCGTTTAGCTGTATTCTCTTGTTAGAGTTGACGAAATATTTGCTAGTATTTTTCACATATGCATCTTTATGGCGAGAAATTACATAGAAATTGCTTATATATACATATGTATAACTAGAATTAAATTAATGCAATAGCCAATTAAGAAAAATCTAAAAATGACGGAACGAATCATCTATAAACATTATTTAAAGTATTTTAGTGCAGTCCCGTAGGCGTACCCTCTCCGGCGACAAAAGAGGTTATACTAATTAAAAAGAATGAAGTAAATAAATGTATCATACGAAATCTAATTAGGAAGTTTACCTCTTGAAATTATATATTAAGTATTTCAATTATTTTTTGCTGCACATTGTTGTTCTCCGATATTGTTATTTTTGTTTGTAATAATATATATGAGGGGGTTACTATCAAAGCTGGCTACCTTTATTTTTTTGCGAAACTCCAGTTTTGATGGAGTAGTATGCGATTTTTTGAGCTATACAGGGTGTGCCATTTATCTGGCATCGGTCGATCATGCTTTACTCAATCACTTAATCGAAAAATATTTTAAGTAAAAGTTACTTAAGATCAAATGTTCTATAATTCACGTTTTAACAAATATTTTAATGCGGAACCGAGAGCACACAAATTCTGTCACTTGTTTGTTCGGCACGGACCACTTTTCAGGTGTATCTTTATTCATATTGTGTAACACTCAAATATTTCCATTCAGGCTTTCATTGAAAAGTAAGAATTGCTAAGATAATTTATAATATTTTGAATTCGTTTTAAGCAATATAACAAGATAAAATGTATAACTGTATTGTTTCTTTGAATAGGTAATAAACATTCTTTTTATTCCTCGTATTTTATTTTAAAAAATAATACAAAAGGAATGTTTATATGTCATTAACTATTTTAAAATAGAAACTACATCGAAAACTTATTACTTATTTTTAAATCAAAAACTCCCATATTTTATAATTTAATGCTGCGAAACATCGAAAACACATTTGATATTGTTCCGTTACATTTATTTAACAACACCGTTAAAGTAAATATAGGCTGGTTCAATCACTGCCCCAGACATTATTATGACTGCATATACGTATATGTAGAGAGATGCTTTTTAATCAATAAATTTAATAACAAAAATACTCCAAACTGTGGTACTGGTAATGCTGTAAACTTCTCCTAAACCCCTCACTACAAACTGCACTAAACTGGACGTACGTTTCGATTGAAATCAGAGTTCAGTGTTTCTGCTGATGATGATAGCTTTGCTATCGAAACGTACGTCCAGTTTAGTGCAGTTTGTGGCGAGGGGGTTAGGAGAAGTTTACAGCAATAAATTTAAATAAATGACTGAAAATCTATAAATTAATACAGCTTCTAGCAGCTTCAATAAGATCACCTTTATTTTTTATTAAATCTTGAAACTCCATACAAGTCATACCGAAATTATTGTTTAGGTTTACAATCAGACACAGATAAATAATGCTATTACAGTTTCTGCAAAATATCCGGACATTCTAACCTTTAACCGGACTCCGAACACATTGAATGAAATCCGGACTGCCCGGTCAAAAACGGAACGGGTGGCAACCCTACGCATAGGGCGCCATGCATCAGGCCATCATTATTGTTTACAGAAATAATCGTTTTCAGTTTCATATTTTTTTTTTTTATGCAAAGCTGTGTAATTTTTTTTTGCATTTTTTTATACCTAGCTTAATTACATTTTTTCTGTTAACGTAGTTTTATTATTGTGGTTTAAGACTTAATCTAAAATCTAAGTTGGTTCAGGAAATTTATATTTTATTTAACTATTTTCATGCAAAATCCACCAATTAATTTTCAATATTAGCTACATAAAACGATTTTTTAGAACTATTGAAAATTATGCAACATACCATACGTGTCTAGTACTCTTAACGTAAGTTTGTGCAATTGCTATTAACCAATTAACCAACGCCTCCACCAAAATTGTAAATACCAACTACTTCTCCTATATGAAGGAAGATAAGTGTTGGTTTATCATCACAAGAATGAAATTTAACTTTACTTTTGAAATTGACGTAGGTATCCATCAGTTATGTAAACCGCATTTTTCTTTCTATTAGCGAAAGGTCGTTTGGTATAAAGCCAACTGCGATAATTTCTAGTATTAACTTGCTTACGTCAATTGAACGAATTTGAAAGGAAATAAATTAATTCCAAATATATATTTGCAGCCAAACAAAATCCTCTAAATATAACTACTTATATACCAAACCAAAAAATATTTTCTATCCCAATTTACTCTAAACCTCTTTCAAACATTTGCTCTAAAGTTTACAAGGATACTGCTGTGTTAAAAATCAATATTGTGCATTTGTAAACCGTTGCTTTAACTCGCTTCATCTTTCTAATTGCATAAAACTAGTATACTGAGACTGTTGAACTATTGCAGCTATTAGTTGTATACCACATCCTCAAATATAATTAAATACATTTCATAATAAAGTAAATAATAATAATAATTGATAACGTTGCGGTAGTAGTTCCCAAAATGTAGTAATAACAGCAAAAAAAAAAAAGTTTTCACGAAAAAAAATCAACAAATTGTCAGACTTTTTAGAATTTTTTGTCAATATATACTTCTCGCGTTAAGTTTATGAATTAGTTTGAAATTCAAATACTTCGAAAAAAAGAACCGAAATTTTGAAAGAAAAACTGTATCGTACTTATCTACTTTTCATATATATTTTGAGATGTAGAAAATACATAGTGTATACAAAAAGCTCACACTGTTAGCGATGAACTTACAAAAACACAAATAAATGTAAAGCATGACAAAAAATATGTAAATGTTATTACATCTTCTTCGTCAATGACACAGTCACTCACAAAATTATTTATTTTTTGATTAAGTGATAGTTGATGATCATATAAATTTGTCAAAATTCGGAATGATGAAATAAATGTTGATCAACGCTTTTTTTTTCAGAATAACAAATAATTCACTTGCGAAAAAAAGTTTTGACTTTTTGAAGCTGTTATACCATTAACATGAATGTTTTATACTTAGACATTTTAAATGTGTATTTTTGCTTAACTTCTTAAAATAATCATAAATTGCTTCAGTTGCTTTAATACCAACTTTTTTGAGGCATTTAGAAGGAGCATACCACAAGATTACACATTTGCTTTGTCCCTCTTTCCTTTCTTCTTAATATTAAAAATATTATCTGTCCTAGCCGTTAATATTTTAAATAAGATTGTACGAATCCACGAATTTTTAATGTATATTCAAGCAAATTTAGTTGTTAACGATGAATGTTTTCTAAATAGTTGTCTCAATCTCCAGCCATGTCTCCGATGAAGCAAAGTAATATTTTGCAAAAGCTCAGACAGTAAAAATGGAATAGATCTTTCTCTATGTAATTGACTGCTCACATCCACTATCCTATTTTTTGAATTAAAAAAATACATTTTTGTCATTGTTCCGTCAATGGACGACCTGAAAATAACTATTGCATTTTGTAAACGGAAACCTCCCGCATTTAAGGGAAGAAAGTTATACTTTTCCTTCCTAGGGAGGAAAATTATATTTTTCTTCCCTAGGAAGGAAAGTTGTACTTTACCTCCCTAGGGAGGAAAAGTAGGTGACATTGACATGATGAAACTGTACATTTTATAATATGTGACATTATTGATAGATGGCATTAGTACATTCGACCCAGTCTGAGCCCATTTATGAGATAATTGCTAAATTATTAGGTATTAAATTTCAATTAAACTATTATTAAACACTTTTAAAACGACGCTAACTTGATAGTTCTCAAAAAATATTTGACAGATTAAGCCTACCATCTATCATGTCACTCACAGGTGTATGTCTTTATTATTTTTAGACCTTTAGTTAAAATTAGACTGGCTGGGAAAAAAATAGTATTCAAACCACGTGAGGAAAGCTATTGCAGGCCCTGGGCAATTACAAACCTCGCCTTCAGATCGGTTTGTAATATTTACCCGCGGGGTGCAATAAAGCACTTTCCTCCCTTGGTTTGAAATATCTTATTAATTTAACTATAAACACCAAAACTTGAGCGCTTAATGAAACAAGCGCCACATTTTAAGCAAACACAGAGAAACATTATGTTCATAAAATAGAAAGAAATAATATTTTAGGGAGACATTAGTTTTGAATTTGACTGTACATATTATGTAGTTCAATTGACGTTAAACCCGAGATTCATGAGAATTTGATGCCGTTATATGCAATGTTTTTTAGTTGCCTACCAATGATAATTCCAGGAACGATACAAAACGCAAAAAAACACATTAATATAGGGTACTAAAATAAAAGCAATTCAAAACTCTTTGTTATTCAAAAAGGACCCGAGCCATCACCATCAGAGCAGAAAAGCATGTGTGCGCACAATTGCGTCATATGTCAAAAATGTGAATTTATAAGTTTAGAGAAATTATATTTTTGATATTTTATGTTCATAAAATAGAGAGAAATAATATTTTATGGAGGCATGAGTTTTGAATTTGATTGTACATATTATGTAGTTCAATTGACGTTAAACCCAAGATTCATGAGAATTTGATGGCGTTATATGCATTGTTTTTTAGTTGTCTACCATAGGTAATTCCAGGAACGATACCAAACGATACCGGGCTATACCCGAGCTGCCGTTACAGCCGATGACGTTATAAACAAGTTGTACTGTAGATATAATATATATTATTAGTAAAGAGTACAAATGCAGCGATATTTCTCTATATATAGCAGATTTTGATTTAAAAAGGAAATTGTATATAATTGAAAACGTATTTGCGGTGATTACATGAATTTCTGAATATACTGGTGTCCGATAGAGAAAGTTTCGGATGTTTCTATATAACGATTACTTGGTAAAAAACAATTAAAAAAGTTGTTATAGACATGGATCGAGTTCTTCACTGCTGCATGCGTGGCCAAATTTGCGGTATATACATATTATGATAATTCCACAGTTTAATTATAGAAAATCTGGGAAATTCTTTGATTCTTAAGTATTTTACGCGATTTCAAACTTTTTTTTTTTAATGCAACCAAAACTAAGAAAAAAATTACTAAGATAATCTAGGAACCCGAGTACCTGGATCCAGTAGTAAAATGAATCTATATGAACCAAGTACCAGGATCGAGTCTGGGTATTCAAATATGTAGTATGTAGGTATATAGAGTCGAAAGTCAAGAACTTTTTTTTTTGTTCCTTTTAGCATAAAAATAGGTACCTATACATGGACATACTTGTAATGTGTTTTTATTCTGCACATATCTATATATTACTTACCTACATAGTTTCATTTACTTACCAGTTTCATATCTTTACGTAAAGATCGAAAGTTGCAAGCGAAATTTTGGCAGCATCTTTCGATGCTATTTCCGATTTTAAATACGTTTTTGTTATCAATATTGGCAGGCCTACATACGGCGCTAATTTTAACCGCGAAATTTCGACCAGACATATACGCTTATTGACATCGACTGTCCGTTGAACAGTTCTACTTTCAAGTCGAAACGAGCCGCTATGAAAGAGCATAATTTGGTCCACGTCCAATAAAACTTATCTATGAGCATGAGAGGTTTTCGGTAAATGCGAGTTGTATTTTCGCTGTCCCAAAATAACCGATCAACTCTCAACATTTATGCGCCACATCCAAGTCTGCTTTTTTTTTTCATTAGGTCTGGTGTGCATAACGTCTGATCTCTTATTGATATGCATAAGTGAATTTCATACAAAATTATTTTGGATCAGAGTTTTTGATTGCTAATAAATTATTCTGAATATAATTTATAATATATAAGAATATATGTGCAACAGACGCTTTTGAAATAGAGAATTATATATAATCATCTTAATAGAGACCATTCCACCGTAAATAAAATAATTTGTTAATGCTACTTAGTGCAACGCGCATCTTATGCAATTAAAATATAAAGACACGCTTGAGTAAGGTGCAATAAATATTCCTGTAAGAAAATTCTCATGAACAAAGCGACTTCATAATTCGTTTAAGCTTTTTTTAGTGTATAACAAGCTGTGGTCATCTACTGCAGCGACCATTATTTCAAAATGCACACAGTATAAATCGTCCTAACGAATATAAGGCACTTCACAGAAAGCGACGGCGGTGTATCGTGATATTGAGTATTTTACTTTTAATGAGGACAATAGGTTGTTGAGTCTATGCAAATTGTTACCGGTTAGCGAAGCGAAAAGTTTTGCAATCAATATGGTGGCGCAGCATTCTTCCGCGGTGAAGTATGCAAGGGCTTAGAAAGCGTTTAAATAAGAGTTTATGTCTGTGGTAATGTAAATGTAAAATGCAGCTCTTTTTATATACTTACCTAATAGATTTTGTTAATGCTGCATTAATTATGCTGATCAAATTCCCTGTGTAGGTATTACACATTTTTCATTACAACGACAAATAACACAAAAAAAACACGTTAATATAGGGTACTAAAATAAAAGCAATTCAAAACGCTTTATCATTCAAAAAGGACCCGACCCATCACTATCAGAGCAGAAAAGCAGCATGTGTACCTACAATTGCGTCATATGTCAAAAATATGAATTTAAAAGTTTAGAGAAATTACATTTTTGATATTTATAGAATTTAGAAGTGTGTGTGGACTTATACGCTGTAAGTATATTGTGTACGTGAAAAAAAAATTATTTTGCAAAGATCCACTAAAATATCACGATATACTCTAACATTTCTAAATCCTCAACACATATAAATGGTTTATGCAAGTGACTGTTTTTAAAGCTACGTTTCCACTGAAACAATATTAAGAAATCTTTTGTTTCATTCTGCGCCTTCTTGTTGTTAAAAATAAGAAACTTTTAGGAACATTCAAGCAAGAAAATTGTCAATACTCCCACCATGTTTCTGGTAACAATAATATGGCAATAGTGTTTCTACTAATGTCATGTATACTCTGACTTAATGAAAATGTAAATACGCTTAGTGCCGCCGTCACTGATTTGTTGACATTATCCACCTAAGATTTTGGTATATGAAAGTTGGCATCGATCAGAACATTTTTATTAATTTATTCTTTCTTAGGGTCGTTTTACACCTAGCTATTTATTGCGCAATTTATTATAATATGAAATTTTACGTGTATATAACACGGATTAAATACGTGTTATACAGCCAAATTTTAAATTGGAAAATAAATTGCACAATAAATATATTTATTAAATAAATATAAATAAATATTAAATAAATATAAATAAATAAATAAATATATTTATTGTGCAATTTATTGGCCAATTTAAAATTTTACGTGTGTAACACGTATTTAATCCGTGTTATACACGTAAAATTTCAAATTGGCCAATAAATTGCGTTAGGTGTATACACCTATTTAAGGGTTTTATAAAACGGCCCTTAAATGCGAGATAAGATTTTAGCACAAGTATACCGGTTTGGCTCGTCCACATGCTTAGATAGAGACACAATAGTAATATTACCGCTTGTATGGAACGGCTGCATGTATAGCAATGGAGGGCGGGGTCTATTAGTGACTGCAGCGAGTTTTTATGCATAACTTTATGTCCCTATGGTGAATCACAAAATAAAAACATTTACACCGTGATTAAAAGTGTTCTTAACTTCTATTTTATGAGTACCGTGCTAGGTGCCAGTGCTGTAGCAGGCTATAATGTATACAGAATATACATATATACAGAATATATATATATCTTATAGAAATATCTTAAAATAAGGTCATTAACGTAAAAATATCTTGGCAAAGTTGCATAATAAGAGAGATATTAATGTAAAAAAATAGTTTTTTCTATATTTTAAGTGGCAATTAAACACCTTACAAAAAAGCTTCTTAAAGCTAAAACGATTGATCAATAACTTGTACAAAGTAAATGTAAGCGATAGGTTATTGTGTTTTTTTTTACGAAATATAGGCTGATGTATGTAACTTTTCCCATCTGTCACGCAGTTTCATTAGTTGTTATTGTATTGCTGATTTAACGTAAATTCTTCCGAATAAATCCTACTAACAAAAGTAAAAATGATCCACCTTACCAACAGTGAATACGTTGACATTTTGTTAATTTGTGGTGAAGTACGCCAGAATTCTAGCTATAATTTCTTAAAAGGCCAACATCCACAAAAAATCGCCGCTTCAATAATCCGTGCATCAGAAATTGGTGTACTGCAAACACGTCAAAATCGCTATACCTGGCCGATATCAACGCATTTTGGATACCAAAGAAGAAGTCTTAAATATTAACGAATTAATGTATTTCTGCTAATAACTGTAATAATTAAGAGGAATTTTTCCCAAGAAAAATTCACCTCACACCTACATACTCTCGTTTACCGGACGAGCGCTCTATAACCAAATGAGCTAGCGAGATGTATGCAGATTCATCCGACAAATCGACATATGTCGATATCAGATCTTGAAAGGCCGGCAGGACGGCAAATATGCAAAAATTGCAAACTTTTTACAGTATTAATTAATTAACGAATTAACATTCGTTAATTATTTCATACTGTAAAAAGCTTGCAATCTTTGCAGTCATAAATATTGTTGAAGAAGATCCTTCTAGTAGTGCTCGAAAAATATCCCAACAAGTAAAAGAATCAAATCGATTTGTTTGGTGAACACTGCGCGAAAATCAAATCAATCAACGGGTTTACAGCATGAAGATCATCCATTACGTTTACAATTTTGCCGGTGGTTTCAACAAAAGTATGCAGAATTTCCAAACTTTTCTTCCACTGTACTAGCGACTGATACAGCAACATTTACACGTAACAGCTTAAATAACGTAATCATTTCCAGCACAGATTTTCGACAAAAGTTTGGGTCGGAATGGTGTTGCCAAATCGATTGAATGGATATGATTATCTCTTGCTTTTGTAAAATCATTTTATGGATCCTGTTGGAAGAGGTTCCTTTGGGTGTGGTTTCTTTACGATGACACACCGCCGCATTTTAGTCGTTTAGTTCGCCAACAACATTTAAATAATGTGTTTGAAAATAAATGGATTGGTCGAGGTGGTCCTGTTCCATAGCCTCCTCGGTAACCAGACCTTAAACCCTTTGATTTCTACTTACGGGTCGTTATGAAGACCATGGTATAAACCAACGAAATAATTGATTTAGATGATCTTCGTGGCCGCTTTGAAGCAGCTGCGGCGACAATTCGACGGCAAGACCAAGGCCTAGCAAATTACGCTAATTCATGGATACGTCGAGCCAGACTTTGTGTTTAACGACAAGGCGATAACTTTGCACAACTACTGTAAAGTGGATTCCATTAAAAACACACAAAAAAACCGTTTAATTTGATGTGCTTACTCACCACTTAAAAAAAAACTACATTTTTGTTATCATTAATATCTCTCTTATTATGCAACTTTTGTTAAGATATTTTTACGTTAATAATGTGCTTGCTGATATTCTTTTGACGTTTACCGTTCAAATTGGAAACCGGCAACAATAAGAAACAATCGGAATTTGTTGGGGAAACGACGAGAAACATTTAGGAACATTTTCAGAAACAAACAACAGAAACACGGAAGTTTTTTAATGTTGCTTCAGTGGAAACGTAACTTTAGGCTGAAAATATCCATCCAGAGATGAGATCCATTAGTCGTTGTCTACATTCGTTCAGGCCATATCGTCCATAAAAAAAATGAAAACATTCTACGCATTTGCCACAAACATTGTTATTCTTTTTTATATTAGCATCAAACGAATGAATGATACTATGTACACATTCAAAGCATATATTCCTTAACTGTATTGACA